>PVIJ01022805.1:0-15400 GCA_004024925.1 Scalopus aquaticus
TGCAATTTGCAGCGACATGGATGGAATTAGAGGGAATCATACTCAGTGAAATAAGCCAGAAAGAAAAAGAAAAATATCGAATGGTTTCACTTATAACAGGACTATAGGGAGGCCGGGTGGGAGAGAGACACTCAGCGGTGGGGGGGTGGGGTGGGGGGAGGGGAGGATAAGGGCACAAAATGGAAGAGAGGAGAATACAAGGGACCATGGAGATGGATCACGGGTGAATTGGTGGTGGGCTGCCCAAGGGGAATACAAAATGTAAAAGACATAAATAGCAATTAAAAAAAAAAAGAAAGCTAAAAATTGGGTTTGGGAAGCCAGCAGGATCCAAAGAGGGTGGGCAGAACCAAAGACACTCTGCAGACTCAGTCTGGTTAGGTCTGCTGGCAATTTTTGTGGGTATTACTTCAGTTTCAGGTTCTGGGGAGAGTTGCCAGTGCTCTGACTGCCAAACCAGGCAGCAGGTTATGTGCGAGGAACAAAATGACCAAATGGGGAAGGCAGAAAATGGCCCCAAACATGCCCTCAGCCTAATCCCAGGACCTTGTGAACATGTTCCCTTACATAGGGAAAGGGACTTGCAGATGGGATTAACTTAAACAGTGTGGGGAAGGGAGAGTAGCATGACTGTCCAGATGAGTTCAGTCACATGATTCCTTAACAGTAGAGAACCTTTGCCAGCTGCGATCCGGGGACATGAGACTGTGGAAGAACCATTAGAAAGACGCCCTGTTGCTATCTGTGATGATGGACAAAGGCTACTAGCTAAGAAATATGGTGGCTATTAGTAACTGCAAATGCAAAAACCAAATTCTTCCCCACGGTCATCAGAAGAATGTACCCACCTGGCACCTTGATTTTTAACTCTGAAGTTCTGACCTACAGATTTGTAAAATAATAAATGAGTGTTGTTTTACATCACTACACTTGTAATTTGTTATGGCACCAACAGAAACCCAATATACCACACATCTGCAATATTTCCCTGCCACAGTTGCTAAAGCAGGAAAGGTTTCACTGGAGGCATACTGTACATTTTCTTCCATGCAGAACTATCTTGTCATTTCCTAGCACTTCCTCCTATGCACACACATCTCATCCCCAACCACACCCCTCTGTCCCCTCTCCAGATCAAACACTACTGATGTTTTCATTCTGCCAGTTTAGGAGCAAGGGAAGGTCAGTTCTGGGTTCTGAATAGAGTTCTTTCATGAAGTATCCTGATGGTCAATTCAGAGTCTTCTGTTATTATAAATATCTCTCAGAGTTTTGTAATCTCTGAGTTTGCTTTTACCTTCCCATTATTTAAATCATTTCTTTGGTTCATTTTCTGCAGCCAGTTTGGGATATGATTTTTCTTTACTTTTTCAATGTTGATTTCATTTAACTACTATTTTCTGGATATTTCACATTTTTTCTGCCCTTTCCTGTTTGTCAGTGCTGCATACATTTCTTTAAAAACAGTATTTACCCCATTGCGAGTAAATCTGGCATAGTCTTATGAGCTCAGGTCACTGTGTTGATTCAATCATTGCCTGCTATTTAGACTGATTTTCTTATATCTAGGGCTTAGAATTCAAAGGACTAGAAAATTCCCTGAAAAGTAGGTCTTGTGGTCTAGTCTCAGAAGCTGGTAATGGGATAAATGCAGATTCATAGTAGATTAGTACTTGGAAGATCTAGCAGGAAGCAGATGCAAAATAGGGGTTGGGAGGATTCAGGGGGTGACAGGGGATCTCCTTAATAGGAAAAGAAGACAGATGTGAATTCAAACCTCAGTTTTGTTCCTTGCTAGCTATGCAATCTTAGGCAAGTTTAGCTCCTGTGACTTCAGTTCTTCACTTCTAAGGTGGGGATAACACCATCTATGAGATTGGGTTGCTGCAAGGATTAAGCGAGATAATACTGGTAAAGTGCTTACCATGGGCTTGGCATATCATAATATTGGGTATTTACAGAGTGCATTTCGAAGGTTTAATCTTGTTTAATCCTGATTATTAAGCCTATCACACAGATCAGGAAACTGAGGAATACAGAATTTAAGTAAGCTGCTTAAGGCTATAGTCATTAAGTGGCAGCACAGGGATCTGAACCTGGGCAGGCTGGCGCTGTCATCTCTGCACATACAAGACCATGCTAAGATTACCCCATAGTTGAGAGCCCATGGGCTGAACCCTCTACTCTGACTTTTTGAACTTCCTGTGCAGTCTTGGGGTAGAGAGGCAGATTAATTTTAGGAATTGGGAAGGGACTGAGTCAGCAAGAGGAGGCTAGTGGCCCCAGTAATAGGTGAGTCAGAGCTAGCAGACCATTATAGGTTATTGTTGAGTATCTGTGTTTGTTGGCTTGTTTGCTTTTATTATGTATTTATTTTGTGGAGGTGACATTTACATAACTGTAAAGTGCACATACCTTGTATACAGCTCAATTAATTTGCATATATACACCTGTGTAATCATCCTCCAGATCTGCCCCCTCACATCAATACCTACTCAAAGGTAACTGCTATACTAATCTAGATCATCAGAAATGAGTTTGGCCTGTTTTTGAATTTCATATAAATGGAACAAATAGCTTGTACTCTCTTGTGTCTGGTTTCTGTCATTCACCCTGTTTGCTTTTTACCATGATAAGGATGAATCTGTGAGCAGATAACCTCAGCCCATGAACAGATAGTTGAGATCTCTAAGCCTGACCCCCAAGGCTCTGTGCACAAACACAGCCCTCTGACATCTGGGTAGCCAGCTGAGGGGGATGGGAGAGAGGAAGAAAAACCTGCCTGGGCAGGGTGGCCATCTACTCCAACGCCCTGTGAAAGTTCTCATGTCTCCCTGGGCCCCAGGGATAAAGGACTACAGGTGCCAATTGAATGTTAATTCCTTTCCTCTTTCTGGGTTCCCCATGAGTAAGGTTTTAAAATGGGACATCTGCTGAAATTTGGCTAGAAGTGACACATTCTGTGCCCTTTTGCAGACGTGGTAAAGTAGAGATCTGAATTGCAAGAAATGTCCACACCTCCCTCTGGTCTCTTGGGAACCCATCTTTTCAGGGTGAGGGCATATATGTTGGCCCTACCATTTTTTCCCATTTTAGGATAAATACAGCTTCTCTTCTCAAGGAGCCAAGAACTCTCAAGGGCCTGATTGGGGCTTTCTCCTGGTCTGTGACAGAAATAAGGACAGGGCAATAATGGCTCCATCATCACTCCATCCTGTCCCACAGCACTGGGTTCTAGCCCACACCCCTCTGCAACAAACCACGGGAGAAACTGAAATGGTGCCGATGCCCACCTTATGAGGATGTTGTGATTAGTAAATTAACAATTTGCAAAATTCTATACATAAGGGCCTGATAAATGTATTTTCTTACATAACACAAGTGGGAATCACCTGGTGACCCAGATGACAGGGTTCTGGGGACGAGGAGTGATGACTTTGCCAGGTGGGTGGGAAGCCGACTAAGGCACACAGAGATTTTCCTCCCCTCTCTTGGGTTCCAAGCAGGTAAGTGGCACTACTTGGAAGGTCCTAGGAGACACCCCTGTGCTTTCAACATTAGAATCTAAATTGGACTGATCATTAAAATTACATGGCGAGTTTAAGAACAGCCCTACTCCATTCCTTATTTTTTTCTATCCTGGCTGAGACACCCATTCAGTATGACTAAGGGAGTGAAAATGTTTATTTTAATAAACATAATCCCCAGGCAATTCTGATGACCAGTCAGATTTAGAGACTACTGTTCTGAAATATATTCCTGCCTGAAAATCCAGTTGTTTAAAGTATTTCCATATTACCTCAGGACAGGGAAGTCATGAGTCCCCTTACTACACAGAAGAAAAAAACATAGAAGTGCAAATATTACATGACCTTTGTCACATGTGTTGTAAAGCCTATGTCTTGATTTCTTTTTCATGACAAAATTTTCATCAAAGTGAAAGAATAAAAACTACTAGTACCTGTCAAGTAATCAATACATTTAATTATATTACATTAACCAGGCTATACCTTTGATTGGGAATTTTTGTTAGATTCAAGTAAATTAGAATGATCAGGCATGCTTGAAACTTCTCTTACTTTATTTTATTTTTAAAGATTTTATTTATTTCTTTTTGTGTAGAAGAACTGGGGTGTAGGCCAGAGGTGTGGGAGGGGAGAGAGAGGATTCACCAGAGACAGAGTGGGAAGCAGAACAGGCAAATCTACTGCAACGCACTGCTGAGGGGAGCAGTGGCAAGACAGGTGAGGTCTGCTGCGCCATATATGGGTCAGCAACCTGGCCAGGGATGGAACTCAAGCAGTAGCGGTGATAGTGCTGAGACTTAACCCCTCGGCCGCCAGGGAGGCCCTGTATTTCCATTCTTATGACTGATTCTCACTTCCATGATGGGATCGAACTGAGGCCCTCACAGTGGGCCTTCGGCGTGGTAGCGCTGAGACTTAACCCCTAGGCCACCAGGGAGGCCCTTCTCTTTTATATCAGCACCTTAGTTTCTGTTATTGAAGGGGTTTTAGTATCTACCACTGTAGGATATAACCTCTGAGCATTCTAATGAGAGGGACTATGAGGATGATAGGCCCTTAGGACTGAACTGGTAGTTGAGAATATATATTTGAAGTAGCTTAATCAGATCACCTTCCTAACTGCTAGATTAGATCAGCATACTGACAGAATGGGAAATAGAATTTTGATGGAAGACAGCTTGAGGGGATTGAACAAATCTATAATTCTAGTAATGTTTTATTATAAATGCTGTAATCGAAACATTAATTTGGGAATTCATAATTGAATTTGGGACCACTGAAAGTTAGAGAGGGTAGAAATGAAAAAGAATCCAGAGAGTCAGAGGAATGAACACAGTATAAGCCGAGGTAGGGGATGCAGAGGATGGAGTTAGACAGAGGTGATTGTGGAGGTAGAAAGATACCAAAATAAATGTGATTTTCTTCTGCTCCAAATGGCCTTTGCTTAGCTGTTTCCATTTCAACTTTCTTCCACCTCTTGTCACTATTTCATCGCAGTAGGAATGAGAACCAACCTGCTTTCTTGAGCTAGTTTCAAAGTGACTCAAGGAAAGTCTAGGAAGTGCTTAGACAGAGCCCGAAAAAATACCTGGATGAATCAGATCATTTTTGTCCTGTGTTATTTAGATACCCAGTTGGGGCTATGCTCTTAATCTTTTGAGAACAATCTGGAGCTTGGACAGTAGCTTCATCATTAATATTTTTGAGACCATTTGAGTACTGTCTGCCTATGCTGTTTAATGTGTGTGTGTGTGTTGAATTTGTTTTTTGGAAGATTTAGATAATGAAATCATACTAGAGCAAAACTGGCTTGCTGCTAAGAAGTCTGATTTTTGATTTTGCTGTTATGATAACAAGTAAATGGAGTCTAAAAAGTTAAGTTTGTTCTAAGTGGTTCTAGTGTACTAGAGCTATACTTTCTCAAAATGAACAGAGGTTTTACTGAAAGCAAATAAATGACTAAGTCTTCAGACACCCACTTGAATTATAATATGTAATAGAACATGACTTGAATTTGATTTTATTGTGTTTACTTATTTATTTTTAATATTACATGATTTTTTTTTTTTTTTTACTGAAGTAACATTGCTTTACAACACAAATTATGATTTAAGGCAGTGGTTCACACCTCTTCAGATTTGTGCTTCCATTCCATGCCTACCACCAATATAGAATTTTATTTTTTTATTTTTAAATATTTATTTTTTATATTTTTAGTTTATCTATGCATACCAGAACTGGGGTGCATGCCGGAGGTGCGGGTGTGTGTGAGAGAGAGGATTCACCAGAGACAGAGTGTTAGAGTTTTATTTCTGTAGAGAAAAATGTTTTTTAGGCCCCATGAAAAATGTTTTAGGCCCTAAATGTTTTTTAGGGCCTCAGAGGCCCTCTAGCGTAAAATGTTTTTTAGGCTAGACTTAGCAATCTGTGACCTAATGACACTTACTTTACTGAGAGTGAGTTTTTTTTATCTGGGGGTGCTTAGTTTAGAATAGTTCACTTGCTCACAACAATGATGCAGATTGTGGGATTCTTACTCCCAGGCTGCTGTTCTGATCATTCCCTTGGAACTTTCTTGAGTTGGCCTCCCTGAAGACGCAGGTGACCCTCCCAGGAGGCCAGGGTTCGTGTCGTGGCATGAAATCCCAGCAGAGTTTCACTGGCCCAAGAGGCTGAGTAGGGTAGATTGTTCCCTTGACCTTTCTTCTTTTCTTATCTGTACTCTCTCCTCATGTCTTGTTTAAGAAAATGAAGCATATAAAAATTGCTATCTTGGACCTCCCCAGTGGCGCAGTGGTTAGGCGCTGCGCTGCGGAGCTGTTGGCAGTGGTGACACGAGTTCGTCGCCCAGCTGGGGAGATTCCCACATGGCGGGGAGGACCTCTCCTGCCTCGCCAGCTGCTCGCCTCAGCTGTGTGTTTCCGTCGTCAATCTGCCTGTGCTGCTCCCCACTCTGTCTCTGGTGAACCCTCTCGCTGCCCCACGCCTCTGGCCTGTACCCCAGCTTGTATGCACAAATAAATAAATTTTAAAAAATTGCTATCTCAAAATAATTAAAAACAGCTTTGAATTGTATAATGAGCCCCATGTACACATCACCCAGCTTCCCAGTTATTATTCAGAGTCTATCATTTCTCCCATCCCTTATTTTGAGGCATTTGTAGTAAATCTCAGATATGATATCATTTCTGCTCTAAGTATTTCAGTATGTCTCTCTAAGAGATAAAGGCTTTAAAAAAACATAACCATAATACCTTTATCACTCTTTAAAATATTGACAAAAATTCCTTAATATCAGAAATAACCAATCAGATTTAAATTTCCTTGCTCTTTTCTGGATTTTGTTGATTATCTTCCTGTGGAGTTAACAAGTTTCTCTGTGTCCTGTACTTCCTGTAAGCTGAGTGTTAGATCTGAGGGTTTAATCTGATTTGGTTTGTTTTTTGGCAAGAACACTTCATAAGTGGCACTGTATAATTCCATTGGAAGGTGTGTGGTGTTAGAAGACATTAATTATCATTGCCTAGAAGATTTTCTTTCTTCATTTTTAATCAACCCTCAACTCAACCATCAAGCTACATGCCCCCTCGACACACCTCACACACAATCCTCTCTTTGTATTGTTCTAACTGATTAGGTACTGGGTGCTTGGTTTTAAGTTCATTTCACAAACATCACCTTCTTGGAAAATAATTAGAAGGCTCCTTTCACCTTTAGAATGTGTAAAGTGAATTATTTTAAGCTGGCGCTTATGGTGATAGTGTTGGTTGTCTCTTCAACTGCCATCCCTTCCACCCTTTTATGTGCTGGTGAGACCCGCAACCTACCCCCTCCAACCCCTTGCAAGGCTGACCACATGCTCTTCACTTTTTGAAAGCTGACTGGCTTCTTGGAAACTCCATCTTCATGAGGATACCCTTACCTTTGTGCCTTTTGATGATGTGAGAAGTTGTTATTTGGAGCTGCAGTGGCCATCTTCTGACTCTAGGGGATAAGCTGGAGGATGAACACCAGAATGCCCAAGATGATGGGATGGAAACGTGGGAAGAGTCCAGGTCCTCAGTAAGTCGCAGAGCTAGTGAGAAGGCCAGCCCTGCCAATGCCAAGCCTTCAGACTTCTCCTTATGTTGTGAATATAACCACATTTAGATGATCCAACAGGCATATTTAAATAAATCTATTGTGTTCCTGTTTACTATTTATGTTCCTGATGTACAGGGGAAAAAAAGCTATACACCTTAACCTTGAATTTGACATAAAACCAGTATTTTTATGCGCTCTGAAAAGCTGAAATGATACTAATAACAAAACGTTGACTCATCAAAATTAACTTGTTATGATGTCATAATTTAAATAAAATCAGCTTTCCATAGTTGAAAAATCACATAGCAACTTAAAAGTAGAGATGGATGTCTAGAAAATTCTATGTTGGTGATAGAGTTGGAGTTAAAATATTTTCCAAGGATCATCCTCAAAGCACATAACTGAAAGTTGACTTTGCGTGTTGGCAGCAAAGGGAAACTTTTCTCCTATTACATTATGCTGGACATAACATTCTCATTAAGTAGGAGAATTGGAATTTCTGAATACCCTCCTTCACAACATAATAATTTCCAAGTTTCAGATTGAATGCACAAGAGTAACATATAGAGTGACGAGAATTTAATTAAAAAATACTGGGTGGGGGGCCTCGTTGGTGGCGCAAAAGGTTATGTCTCAGGCTATGAAGCTGTAGGCAGCCACTGCAGCACGAGTTCAATCCCCAGCCAGGGAGATTCCCATATGGCACAGCAGACCTCTCCTGTCTTGCCCACTGCTCCCCTCAGCAGTGTATTTCAGTCAATCTGCCTGTTCTGTTGCCCACTCTGTCTCTGGTGAATCCTCTCCCCTCCCCCAACGCCTCTGGCCTACACCCCAGCTTGTATGCATGAATAAATAAACCTTTAAAAAAATACTAAAGGGGAGGGTGTTGGGCGTAAGAGAAATGGGGGGACGAATGGAAACTAGACTTCTGTTGCTGGTCATGATGTGGTATATACAGATGTGGGATTATAATGCTGTACACCTGAAACTTCTCTGATGTTATAAACCAAAGTTACTTCAACACAAAATTATTAATTAAAAAATTAGTATGATATTTGATAAAGAGCTGAAAAAGTAAAGGCCATCTGGTGATCTGTCCTGGGCTTGCTTCTGCTTCTTGTATTTTGTATTCTCAGACCCTGTTGCTTAAAGGCAAAGCCTTATTGTTTTTTCGGTCAGTAGATTGCACCTTTGTCCTTGTAGACAAGGTGATGACAGCAAGTAGTTCCAGGAAACCCTTGGTAACAAACCCTCTTTTTGTGTGTGTGAGCAAGCTCTGGCTTGTAAATGGATGACATCAGCAGGCTTCCCGCCCACTCCTCTGGATCCCTCCATGTACAGAGACTCATTGTTAATGATTTTCACTCTGAACATCTGCTAGCTCTTCTGGCTTTACTCACTGTGAAGATGCTGTCATACATGCCAGATTTCAGAGACTGTGTCTTGTTCTCAGATCATGTGTCTGTCCATCTGTCCTGGAAAATATGATCATTGGGCACAACCCTTCCAACTTCCTTGTCGACCAGGAGGTTTTACCCATAACTTTCATTGTTGTAGATATATCTTTCAGGTTGTGTCCCTTCTCTTTTGCCTAGCAAGCAAAACCTCCATGTGTCTTCAGTGGAAATACCCTCTTATTGGGGATCTGCTTAGAAGGATTTCAATTTAGTCGACACTAAAATTATACAGAGTAAGGCAAGAGCCTACACTCTACAAAAATCTATCTGATCAGATTCTGAGTTAAATGTCCATTATCACAATGAAGTTCAAAGTTCTTTAGAATGCATAATGTGATGCATTGGAGCACTTGAACATATCTTGGAAAAATCACTGAAGGAAGGAGGCAGCGTTAGGGTTCACTTTGGCTATTAAGTGCAAAGAGCAACCTCAAAGTCCACTGGAGGCCAGTTTATTCGAAAGCATTGGGTCACACAGTTGGCTCAACATTTACTCTGATACTGTGGCTCAGAGAACAATCAGAATCTCTGCTCTCTTCTCTGCACTTAGTGTGATGAACCATATATACTAAAGGTGTTCAGGAGATGCCTGTTGAATTGCACTGACAAGGAACTTGTTTGAACCTACTGTTTGCTGCACAGATAAATGCATTTGTGACCATATTTTAGAGTTTTAAAGCATGCCTGAAATATTTGTACTTGAGGGTAGTCTTTCAGTGAGTTAGAGCATTGATTTTTCTAAAAAATCTGAATATGTAGCAAGAACATTAGGAAAAAAATTAGGGGAGGACAGACAATCCTTGATTAGAAAGAGATTGGCAGTGACTTGGGACAGCTGAATAAATAACATATATTTAACTGGCTGTCTGGGTCTTACCCAAGCCTTTTTTACTACTACCAGGTATTTTATAGACACATTTTTCTATGAAGTAGTCAAACTGTAAACAGAGTGGATCCTGACTGATAGTCACGTCTTCAAAGAAGAGGAAAAAGAAAGAAAAGAAGAAAGGAAGGAAGGAAGGAAGGAGGGACGGAAGGAAGGAAGGAAGGAAGAAAGAAGAGGAAGGAAGGAAGGAGAGGAAGGTTGAAAAAGGAAAAGGGAAGCCCACCATCATTTACTTCATGGAAATGTCTTTTGCCTTTGTCTTTGGAAACACAGGACCAGGGGTGTGAGGGCAGATTTTGGGCTGTGAACTAGCCCATGCCCTCACTCTACTTTCAGCCCATCCGACTGTGGACGCCATCCTTCGCACATGGCCAGAGCTGTGAGAGGAGACGCTGTGCCTCCTGCACCCCATCCACGATCCCATAATGAGGGATGGTAGATACTCAGTAAACGTTTGGGGGTAATAAGGCATTTGGTGTTATTTAGCTATATTGTGAACTGTCTAGCTTCTCCTTCATAACTAAAAGTTCCTTGGGTCAAGGATCAACTCTTGTGCATCCAAGTATCTCTTAATATGCAACCGTATGCACCCAGTTAAGTGTTTGCATTTGAGTGCAGGGAGGGTCATGTTCAGGAACACCAAGGAGAGCTTCTGTTGGTGACCTTCATGCCCACGTCACCAGCATTACCTACTTAGCAACAGAATGTTCTCCCACTTCCTTTCAGTGAGAGTCCATTCATGATAAGAGTTGTAAAAGGTTATGAGATATTATTTAGACCAAATATTTATTGTATAAATGAAAAAGTTAGGGTCAAGGAGATAACATGACTTACCCAATGTCATAAAGCAAGTTTTTGGCAAAATAAAGAAAAAATTTTAATTTCCTTGAAAACAATTTTTCCCTGCAGTATTTTTAATTTTTATATAAAAGATCTTCATTTCATGGCTATATATAGTCTCAAATAGTTGCTATAATCAGTTATTCCCTAAGAAAACACTAAAAAGTTTAATCTAGTGATTTCCCATTTGATACATTTCAGGATGTTAAACAAGTTTGCACTGAGTTATCAAGAAAAAGTATATGACAAGCCAAAGAGAAGAGCCATAACAAGAAATCTTCAAATGGGGTTATCAAAAAGGTAGTAATGTGATTGAATATCTACGTTCAAGGAAAAAAAGATATGGAGGGTCCCCAATAAATAACATTTGTCTTCTCAACCGAGGGTCTGAACAAATTGAGAAACAAATGGAAGCCAAAATGTCACCTTCATTACTGAAACAGACAGCGCTGGAGGGCAGTGCTCAGTGTGGTAGCTATGTGGGACTGTTCACTGACTTATAAGCAAAACAGGTTTGAGGGCAAGATCATTGCCAAGAGGAAGAAGAGGGACAGGCTAGACTTTCCAGTGAGTGAAGTGTTCCATGAAAAGCCCGGGAAGTTGTAGCTAGAGCAGAATTCACCACTACAGTAGGGACTTCAGGAGTTCCTCATAATGAAAAGTCAGGGGGTTGAAGATTGGGAGAGGAGACTTATGAAGAGGATCTCTCTGGAAGGAAAATCTGAAGGCCCCTCCTACCCCAAAGTGCTTCCCCACTGAAAGAATCGCATTCAGAAAACTTTCCACAAGTTACCTGCAGCTTGGAAGAAGTTTGTGGAGGGTGCTAGAGATTGGTATTTGGCTCCTACCTGGAAACGCTAAAATGAAAGAGAGTTCTAGTAGAGGGAGCAGAGGAGAGGTGGCTGGACTGGGTGGACCAGTGTAGGGCGAGGAGGAGAGGAGGGGAAGGGAGAAAAATCTTGGCTAAGTTAGCTCTTGTCCAACAGGGCCACCTACAGGGACTCTTAGGCTTTATCAGGGAGAAGCTGGAATTTTGATGCTGAACTGAGGGAGTTTTAACTGATCAAGGGAACTTGAGTGAGTGGGCTCCAGCAATGGGGGATGGTGGGGTGTCAGAGAATCATGGGAGCATCCCATACGAGGAAGTGACAGCTTTCACTATGGTAGCCTAGCCTAGTCCAGAGAGAAGTCACCTTATGAGAAAAGCAGTCAATAAGAAACTTTTCTCCCTCTTCCCCCTTTCGACCCTCTCCCTACTTTAACCCTAGAATGAACCATGGTTTAAGAAATGGGGACAAACAGTTGAAAACAGTAGGTAAAGGAAAAGAAGATGGACCTTGCCCAGTTCCCTGGCATGTTGACTGCAAAAGGTTTCAGCATTTGAAGGGATAAGCTTCAACTGAAAATCTGAATCTAGAATTGACTATCACACAAGATTGGATATTCTAACTTCTTAACTGTAACTATGCTGGAGACTTGAGGTGGCTGTACTACCTTTTACTACTTAAGAGCAATTATGAGCAAGTCATGAGATTATGGAAGTTTTTATCCACGGTCAGGGGAAGAACTTTCTCCCACTGAATAATTTTTAAAAGAGACAGTGGGAATCAAAAACAGAAAGACCCCATTCTTCTTTACACTGAATGGCTTCACCTTAATTTTGTTGGTGTTGATTTCTCTAGCCCGCCTCGTGGGATTGTTTGCGGTAGCTGTTTCCATGAGCAGGCTGCCTGCACCAGCATTTGGAATGCGAAGAACACCAGAAACTCCAACTAGTTAAGGACCGAATCCCACAGATGGCATTTGCTCCATTTTCCCCAGGAAACGTGCTGTATATGCAACTACGAACCCCAGAAGGAAAACAGTGGTCTAGTCGATAATGGTGATCTTTCTAGGACCTCTCTCCCAGCAGACAGCATTACATTAACCCTGTGGTGAGTAAACTGAATGGTAGATGGTAAAAGCCTCTGCCCGTTCCTGCCAAAGGCCAGGCAGAGACAGCTGAAATTCTTCTCCCAGCACCCTTTGTTGTTTGGTCAGAATAGCTTCCCTCCGTAAGACATTATAAATCCCATGTCTGCTTTAAGAAGTTTATTATATGTGAAGTGATTGAAAACTGCCAATCATGAATCTGGCAGTCCCCTCTCATGAGCTTAAAGACTGTTCTGATTACAATAATTACATTTTTATGAATATCCTACCTAGAGAGTAACAATTTTACTATGTCAGACTACACCACACAAAGATGCATCAATTTCATCTGCAATGAAAAATAGAGCCTAATAGCACAGTTATATTTATGTGATAGTCAAACATCAAGATGCAACATAAGTACTTCCACTGAAAGAATCCTGATCATTATTTAACCTTGAGATGATGATTAAGGGTGAAGGCTTGTCAGTTTTCATGAATTATTTTTTTCATGATTTTTGATGTTTTGATTTGATTTTTAAAACTCCATCATTAACACTTATTAACATTTGGATTCTATCCTCCGTGATAGGTGGACAAGGCAACAACAAGGACAAAATTAATAGATACGGTTAATGGTCAAGGAGGGAGTATCGGGTAATTATAAGACATAATTATATTTCAGGTATAAGAGTGCCCCGCCAGCTGGTTTTCTACTTCAGTCAGCTACGTTTCTTCAGCCATGATACAAATAATACACAGTATATTTAGGTTTGATGCCACACATATTTTATTGTTTTAATTAGATTATTTTTATTGAGGTAATGATTCACAACACTGTATGTATTTCAGGGACACACGTTCATGCATTTACAAATATATGTTATATTGTACCTACCACCAAACCGCCAATAATCATCTACCATACTCCATTGCACCCCCACCATCTTTTGTTCCCATATCTCCCACTCCTGATAACCTCAGTTCGTTCTGCAGTAGATTTCAAGGGTTTGTTTTTGTCTGTTCCTTTACTTTTCTTTTTTATTAAATTTATATTCCACATGAGCAAAATCATCCAGTATTGTCTTTCTCTGTCTGACTTATTTCATGTAGTTCCATCCATGTTATTGCAAATGGCAAGATTTCATCTCTTTTTATAACTGAGCAGTATTCTATTGTTTATGATCTACTCACCTGTCAGTGGGGAGTCAAGTTGTTTCCACGACTTGGCTATTGTAAATAGTGGTGCAGTATACATATAGGAGTGCATCTATCTCTTCAAATTAGTGTTTTGCATTTTTTGGGTAGATAGCTAGGAATGGAATTACTGGATCATTTGATAGATCTACAGCTGATGTTTTGAGAATACTCCATACTGTTTTCCTTAGGGGCTGAAACAGAATTTTTCCACCAACAGTGGACAAGGATTCCTTTTCTTCACACCCTTGTTTTTGGTCTTTTTGATACTTTTTGATATGGGTTATTCTTACAGGTGTGAGATGGTATCTCACTTTTGATTTGCATTTCCCTAATGATAAATGATAAAGAATATTTTTTCATATGCCCGTTGACCCTCTGTATGTCTTTTTTGGCAAGTATCTTAATTACATATACATTTAATGCAAAGAAAATGGTTCCATTATTAGATAGTGATTAATGCCAATCAAAACATGGTCTGAGAATGAAGCATCAAGCATCACCTAGAACCCTGCTAGAAATGCAAATTCTCAGGTCTGATTCAGACTTGCGGAATCAGAGCTCTCATAGTGGGACTGTCTTAAGAAGCCCTCCCATTGTTCTGAGGTTTGACAACCACTGTTCTAGTATCTTGTAACTGTTTCCATTGGCTGCACTGAAACATTGGCAAGCATGAAGGCTGCAATACCAGCAACTCTATGGGCATTGCCTGTTAACTGCAGGAATGTGATTCTTACATGAACAGTTGTTTTGACCAAGTTCTTGAGATCAATGGTTCTCCTCTTAAGCAAATTTTCTTTTCTCTTTAAATCCCCTGAGGTCAGAGTCATAGTTTTCTCTTCCATTACTGATCATATTGTTAATTTCTCATCCTTGATAAAAGGGGTACTTACGATATCCTTCATAATGTTAAAAGATTTCCATTGTCCTGAATCCCTGCTAAGTCTTCCCCTGTGTTAATAACCATATGCTTGAAATCATCTTGAACTGCTTAAATTTTTTTAACATCCAACATCATTTTTTTTTCTATATTTCTTTATGGTAGTACCTGTGCTATTATCTTTTGATAGCACAATGTCAGTGTTATTTACTAGCACTCACCAGCAAGTGGTATGGAGAGAGGCCCCAATTTACAAGCATATTTAATTCAAAAAAACACAGTAGAACATACATTTAGGACAGACTGGTGCTCACTAGCCAGGACTATATGCTACTGATGTTGCACAACTTTCTTTTCTTTTTTTTTTTTCCATTTTTTTTTATTGTTATTTGTGTCTTTTACATTTTGTATTCCCCTTGAGCAGCCCACCACCAATTCACCCGTGATCCATCTCCATGGTCCCCTGTATTCTCCTCTCTTCCATTTTGTGCCCTTATCCTCCCCTCCCCCCTCCCCCACCGCTGAGTGTCTCTCTCCCACCTGGCCTCCCTATAGTCCTGTTATAAGTGAAACCATTCGATATTTTTCTTTTTCTTTCTGGCTTATTTCACTGAGTATG
>PVIJ01022806.1:0-15399 GCA_004024925.1 Scalopus aquaticus
TCCTTTGTCAAAGATTAGTTGTTCATAGATATGTGGCTTTAATTCTGGGTATTCTATTCGGTTCCATTGGTCTTTCTGTCTGTTTTTGTTCCAGTACCATGCTGTTTTAATTATTATGGCTTTGTAATATAGTTTGAAATCAGGGCGTGAAATTCCTCCATTTTCTTTCTTTTTAGTTAGGAGGGCTTTAGCAATGCGAGGTTTTTTGTGGTTCCATATGAATTTCATCAGTAGATTCTTTAAAAAAAGAAGGTTTATTTATGAATACAAGAACTGGAGTATAGGACAGAGGTGTGTGTCGGGGTCGGGGGGGGGTAGGTGTTGGTGAGCGGATTCTCCAGAGACAAAATGGGGAGTAGAACAGACAGATCTACTGAAATACACTGCTGGGGGAACAGCGGATGAGAAAGGAGAGGTCTGCTGAGCCATGTAGGTTAGCTCCCTGGCTGGGGATGGAACTCATGTTGCAGGTTGGTGATAGCTTGATAGCACTATGTCTCTAACCCCTGGGTCACCAGGGAGAGACCCAGCATCAGTAGATTCTTAGGAATTCCTTTGTAAAGCATTGAAGCTCACTTTTGAGAATCCTTTCATTGCAATTTTTAGATGAAAAGTTGTGGGTGACTTTCATTTTTCCATTTGGGACCATATGGAATAGTATGCACTTTTTAAAGCCATCTGTCATACCACACCTTAAACTTCGTACATCAAGTAAAGGAGAATATGAATATCCGACTTAGCAGAGATAAAGTTAACATGACAAGATGTCGACCAGACATTTTATATGGTGCTTCCAAAATTTTGTCAAGTTACTAGGAGACATTCTCAGTTAGCTATCTTATGGGCTTAAGAAAGCAGAGAACACAATGCCTATTTTAGACATGGATAAATGTCATTGCTTATTTGCCAGTAGTTTTTTCTAATTCATTTCATTCTTTTGAAGGTCGATTTAAGCTGAATCTTGCCCATTTAGAGGTGACATCACATAGGTTGCATTTTATTTGAACATCACCAACTATAAAGCTCACTGTAAATGGCACTTTATTGATATAAAATACAAATATTTTCTATGAAAAGAAACCTAGGCAAGACCAAATATAAAAGAGGTAGACTGTAGTTTTTTCATCCTTTACCTAAATTATCATATGATTTAGGGGGGAAAAAAGCACAAATAGGATAACTGGTAGGCTTTTAATGCAGGGGCAACTTTACTTAGAAAGGTGAGTGTATGATTATAAGAAAACAACCCAGAGGTAGCAAGAGCTCAGAGAGTTCACCACTCGTACCTCTGAAGACAGTAAGGGAGGGTTAGTTTCCCAGAATGCTCTGAGAGCTAGAGCTGAATTTAAATAGAATCTTGACCCTAAAAAGGAGCTGTGGTCTTAGGGAGAGAAAAGCAGTCACTTCCAGTTAAAGCCTCTCAGGAAAGGAACTAGGGGAAAATGTATTATGACCGCTCCCTTCCTCTCTCTCTTATTCTACTGAAACCTCTTATTAATTAAAACCACACAGATGCTAGAGGACAAGAAGCATAATTGAGGCGGGTCAAATAAGTCAGCTTCTTGAAGCATATTAAATTATAAGGAAAGGTAGAGACTGGCTAGGTGATAAGAATTAGAAAAGATCTAACAATAATTTCTTATCACATTTACATTCACTAAAATCTTGAGGGTGGAGTATGAATATATCTTGCTATCAACTGATACTGCTGAGCATCAGACTGAAGTAAGTGTGAGGAATTGTCAGTCATCAATTAAGAACTAAAATACAAAAAATTTAATCATTTGGAGATCTAGGAAGAGCCATTAAGATCTAAATTTTGAGGTTACTGCTATTCAAATTTTCAAATGTAACAGCAACATACAGTTTTGTGCTAGATCACAGACATTACACTCCACATTTTGATATGGAAAATACAAAATGTAACACCTGTCCTGGAGAAACATTATCTAATAGAAGAAAAGTAACAATATACATTACAAATAACTAAGGATATAGGAACAGATAAACAGATACTGATTAAACTTTTTTAATGATCTAGACTTTATAATAAAAATAAAAAGGAGAAAAAGAAGAGATGTAGCATAAAAAAACTTAGTGAGGCATTGATGTCTTTAAGTGAGCATAGATTACATATGAGAGAATCAGATGTTATGGTTACAGCTGATCCCAAACAACTTACCCAGAAAATAATTTTCTAAAATTTCTCAGCACGTTTGATTCAATATATTCCAACATCTAATTACGTATAATACATTGAATTTTGCTTCTTAAAACTTATAATCTAAAACATAGAACAATCTATTTTAACAAGACAATATAGAGCGGTGCCTGAACTCTAGCAGAGAACATATATTTGAAAATCCTAAGTATCTAAAAAGTCATACACCATTTATTTAATTGTTCACCACTATACATTATAAATGTTAATGTTAACACATTCTATAAAAGATGTTCAGTTTAATTTTAAAAAATAATAACTTGGGGCCTCCCTTGTGGTGCAACAGGCTAAATCTCAGCACTAGGAAGCTGTCCAGAGACACGGTAGCACTAGATCGATCTCTGGCCAGGGAGCTTCCCACATGGCGCAGCAGACGTCTCCTGAGTTGCTTGGTGCTCCGCTCAGCAGTGTACTTCACTCAACCTGTCTGTTCTGCTCCCCACTCTCTCTGGCAAATCCTATCACCACCCCACAACTCTGGCCTATACCCCAGTTCTTGTGTGCATGAATAAGTAAATAAATAAATAAATAACTCTTGCCTGAAGTCAGCATGTAGTAGCTGAGTCCACTAAAAATGACAGCAAACTTCAGATCTCAAAAAGAAAAGGAGAGTGCTGTATGACAGGAGAATGGCAGCACCAGGCTTTCTTTTGCTAGACATAAAATGCACAGCTGACATGACTGATTCTAAACCATTGATGTGGAGAATGTTGTTTGAGGCTCTCTTAAGAATACAAAATAAAATAATCAAGGAACAAATTAGGAAAGAGGCGCCAAATCTGGAAAATCAACTGAACAGTTACATATTTCTTTGCCACAAAATAATTATTTTACTGGAAGATAATAAAATAGATAAAAAAGGCTTGTTGAGTTCTAGGCATATGTAAAACAAACTAATGTAGAAATACAGTAGCAAGTTTGTGTGTGTGAGAGAGTGGCTGTATTTTATAAGTCATATTAAGATATAATTTGCTAGTTATAAAATATGAACACCTAGAGGATACCTTTTCATGAAGTATGGCAAAATATGTACAAACATGACAAGATGAAAGTTTTTTCTGCATTCTATCACAATCATAATTAAAGGCAACTATATGCTTTCATTTTCTAACACTGTGAATTAGATTTATCTTTGTTAGCGATTTGTATAAATGGAATAACATAATAGTGCCCTTTTTCATCAACTTCTATTTAACATAACTACTTTTGAGCTTCACCTTTGTTCTGTGCCTCTGAAAAAATATCATTTTTTATTGCTCAGTATTGCATTCTAGGATATTCCATTCTAGGAATGGATAGCCTATTTTAAAAGTGGAATATATAAGAATTTGTTTATCCATTCCCTTACATTAGGGTTCCAAGTGGTAAAGCTGGTATGGAACTTTGTGTATAAGTTTGAAGACACATCTTTTCATTTCTTCAGATAAATAGCCAGGTCATTTGTCAACAAATTGCCAAATTGTTTTTCCAAAGTTGCGGTATCATTTTGCATGACAGCAGGAAATATATGAGCATTTCAGTTGCTCCACCGTTGGCAAAGGTACAGTATTGTCAGTCTTAATTATTAATAATGTTAGAGATGAAAGAGTCTAAGAGTTGTAAAGTCCCTAAATCATTATGGATTTAGTAGCTAGCTCTTGGAAGGCTGACGACATTGAATATCTTGTTGTGAAGATCCTGTGAACATTAATGTAATGACAACAATGGATTTTTGAGCTATTACATAAACTTAGTTGATAAAAGAGCAGAGGAATTTGAGAGGATTGACACCAGTTCAAAAAGAAGCTCTGCTGTGGGTTAAATGTTATCAAACAGCATCACATGCTATTGAGAAATCTTTCATGAAAAGAAGAGTCAGTCGACAAGGCAAATTTCATCGATGTTTTATTTTAAGATATTACCACAAGCCCCCTACCACCTCGATGGAAGCCATCAACACAATGAAAGATCTTCTACCAGCAATAAGATCACAAATCTGAAGACTCAGATGATAGCGTTTTGTAGCAAGAAAGGAGTTTTAAGTAAGTTATGTACACTATTTTTTAGCCATAATGCAACACACAACTAATAGACTATAGCAACTCTGTAAACATAACTTTTATAAGCACTGGGAGAACAAAAAATTCTTGTGACTTATCTTATAGCAATTTTTGCTTTATTGCAATGGTCTGAAATTGAGCCTGCAATATCTGAAGTGTTTCTGTAGATTCATGGTTTATATTGACAACATTCACATTCTCTTAAAAAGAAGTACCGGAATCTATCCCTGCCATAGGGTCTTTGTTTTTCTTTCATTTTGGTGAGATTTAGTATTGATATAAGCCTGTCTGAGGACCTACAAAAAAAAAAGAACCAACTAGTTTAGAGCTTGACTGCGGAAGAATGTGATATTTTACACTTTAATCAATAATTATTCATATTAATCTTTATTATTTTCCAGTGCTTTAACTGAAGCATTTCTGATGAGCATTTCTTGTGCTTGTGTTTTTGTCTTGATTATCTGACCTATGCATTGAGCTTAAAGGAGAGATCAGCAGATTCTCAGAAGTAAAATATTATAACTTCAAAATATACAGAAGAAGCAAGCAGAATGATTTCCTTCTGTGCATATGTAAAGGTCATAGAAAACCCAGAGCTGGAGGAAAATCAAATGTCTAATTTTGTTAGGTGTAATCATTTTATAATATCCAACAACAATCATGCATTTTCTTCTGGAAAAGTAACATTCAAAATAAAAATCAAGTTTTTAATTCTCAAATGATAGTTAGAAATCACAAGTTTCAGACAAGTTCATAGAACAAATAAAAAAATGAAGAGCTATACGATTAATGCTGATGTTTACAGAGGCTACCAATTATTGTCATTCCAGTTCCTCTGTGAAATGTATGCAGTCTGGGTGCATATATAAAAAGATTTGCTTTTCTATTATATTTTTTTATCCCATGTTCTCAGAGAAAACTATATGAAAGAGAAATCATGAATGAAAATTAATGCACAAATGCAAAAATAAGTCATGGGGAAAATCTCACAGGATATATCCAAATATAATTGGACTTCTATTTCTGTGATGTTAATAAAAACATACATGGGCATCCGTTTTGTGGCAGAATTTTATTCTCTCAAATTCTGTTCCTCAGCAAATTGGCAAAGCCTTTGTTGGACTAAATTGGTGAAGTCTATGGAAATGATAATTTCATTCCATTTGTTTCTCTGACCTTTTCCATATCATGGTAATGATACAGTTTTCCCTCATTATAGGCATTTTGTGAGATATAAATTTAAGTTTGACAAAACCATTTCCAAACCTGTGAAGAGTTTACTAGTGAGATGTTTCATTGAGGAAAAGGAAAATTTAATTATGTAAATATTCATTATAGTTTAGCTTTTAGTAACTCATGTTTTGCAAGGAAAATTTGTCTTGATACAAGCTCAAATTCTTTTTTTTTTTTAAGATTTTATTTATTTATGCATACAAGCTGGAGTACAGGCCAGAGGCTTGGGGTGGCGACAGGGTTCACCAGAGACAGAGTGGGGAGCAGAACAGGCAGATCGATGGAAATACACTGCTGAGGGGAGCAGCAGGCGAGGCAGGAGAGGTCTGCTGCGCCGTGTGGGAATCTCCCCTGCCGGGGGTCAAACTCCTGTGACAGCTCCACAGCACAGTGCACCACTGTACCACCAGGGAGGCCCACAAGCTCAAATTCTTAAAGAAAAAAACAAAAATATCCAAACAACAATAAAACAATGTAGGTGTTGACTTCTGAAAAAAAAAATCCAATTAGTTTTACTCTCTAGAAAGGGAAAATTTTTTTTCTTACATTATTGTTTATTTGTATACACTATCTGATTTCTCCATTCAGGTGTAGTCCCCATAAATCTCCCCACACCATATCACCCCTGAACTGTCACCATAGTACCTTGTGCTTTCCCCTGCCCTATTTTTACCCATCTCCCCCTCTTTCTCTTCTGTTTGTCTCAGATCTAGAGTTTGCCTGCAAATTTTGTCTTTTTTTTTTGACCCGCAAAGGGGACTTTTAATAGTTTTATTCTCTTGTAATAAACACACATTATGACTTTGTGAACACTGTAAAGAAGAGCCAAGCACTCTTGTCACATACCCTTTGGTTTTAGACTTATGCCTAGTTTGGTTTCACTGCATAATCAAGTAGCAACTTCAGAATTTCAGTGAGGAACTGAGACACACATTTTCTCTGCACTTACTCTGTGATATCTGAATCTGTTATGAACACTGGAAAATCCTATCTGTTTAGAAATGCTAGGATAAAATCCAAAATTCAGGAACACCTGCATGAAACATTTTATTGAGAATCATTTGCAACGAAAGGAGTTAATTAACATGTGATTCATTCATTGCTAAACATTCAAAACAAAAAAACAAAATCTGGACTAGAGAAATCAGACAGTTGCAGTGAGGGAATTAGGCAATTGAAATAAAATCTTCAGAAAACTAAGTCTTAGAAAACGAAGATTCCCCAATAGGGAAAAACATGATAAAGATTAATAGAACTTAAGTTCCTCTAAAATTGCATGTAGCCACCAATTTCTTTAATAGATAAAATTAGAACTGTGGGTAAAAATCAAAGGGTATATAAAGCATATAATCTAGAGTTGAATCATTTTAATTCTTCTTTTAACATTCAATATTAATGATAAAATGCTCAACTGTAAACTCTATGAGGTTTGCTACTTTACAACCCTAGTTCCCGGCAGAGCATTTAGCATAAGACAGCTTTATTAGCATAAATTGAACTTCCAGTAAATATCTGATGAATGTTAAAATGAATGAATGATGATATCTACATTTAACAACTTTTAAGGACATATACTATTCACAAAATTATTGTGTTGCTATGACAAGAGAAGAAAACTATTAAATCTTCCATTTGAGGGAGTTATGTAGAAAATCGGGCCCACTAAGTATTTTAGTAGAAGCTTTAGATTATTTCTTCAGTTCTTCAGAACAACCTTCTTTTCAAAATATATATATTTGGTCACCAAATTTTGTTGTCACCTTTCAAGTCATTCACAGAATTTACCACTCAGGTTTCCCATCTATTTTAGTTAGCCTCCAAAAATAAAATAGAATACCTGCATTAATATCAGTGACATATTACTCATAGTAGAGCAAGTGTAGAAGTAGCCACATGGCATTTATTGTTGGACTATAACAAACAAATGTATTGATAATAAGATTCACTTGTTTAGAGAATCACACTCTTCTCTCCTCCTCCCCTTCCCCTTCCCCTCCCCTCCTCCTCCTTTTCCTCCTCCTCTCTCTCTCTTTCTCTTTCCCTCCTTCCCTCCTTGCCTCCCTCTCTCTCTCCCTCCCTTTCCCCCTCCCTCCCTCCCACCCTCCTTCCACTATACCTGTCTGAAACTCAGCATCATAAGAAAATATAACCAGTCTGTCATCCACCAGGAGTTGAGTATAATCTACAACTGACAAGTGAACAAACTAGGAAGAAGGGAGCTATCACTATGACTGCTAAAAAGAGCTGAATGTTGCCAGTTACCACACTAATGGGAAAATTACTCCTTCATATGAGCCTCCGGGTAAAAAACTAATCCTGAAGGACACCTTGACTATAAGTCAACAGGAGACCCAGAGAAGCCAAGTCTGGACTCTTGGCCCACAAAACAGTGAGAAAATAAATGTGTTTATTAAAGCCACAAAGTCTATGGTAATATTATCATTGCCTACTATATAAGGAGCAGAGATTTTGGAGTTGAGAACAAAGGGAGGCAACGGCCACACATGGAGTTGGTGACCTGCTGACTTGCTCTGCTGGTGTCACGCAACCGCTGGATCTTCAATCGCTTTCCCTTCCTCCTAGATGTCCCTTCAGGCTCTTTGATTCATAGCCAGGCATGTATAAATGACCCCGGCTTCTGCAAGAAACCCTTGTCCTTGTCACCAAGGTCAAAGACAATAAGAATGGGCACAGATGTCATTCCAGTTTCTTGGGATTCAAGCCTGTTCACCTGAGATTCCTAATTGCTTATAAGCTGCTCTTTGAGGGCATGGATTTGGGCTTCAGCACCCCATATAGAGACAGGTATAGAGACTGCTCAATCCATTCCTATAGTTGTATAGCCCCCTTTAAAATATATATACTTACTACATGTACATGTATACATACATAAATATCATTTGTGAAATTTTAAATATTTGTAGAAATATATATACAAAAATACTAGTGAGATATATCACTATATATGTACATATATTATATATATATATATATATATATACATAAATAAAACACTATACACATATGCTGATTGGTTTTCTGCTCTGATGGAAACTACTGACTAATATACCTGGTAAATGGTGATTGAGTGCTGGACATTGTGAATCTTACATTTGGCTGATGGATTTTGTTGTATTTTTTAACTAGTGTTGAATTTTGTCTGGAATGCAATTAAGTTATTTGAATCAGTTGAATCCTTTCAAGCCTTGCTTTAAGATTTGTTAGTGTGAGTACAGAGAACTGTTACTGTGGACATAATTAAGCCCCATTATTAATTCAGTAACCTTCTCAGGCCTTGCATGTTCTGTGGGTTAGGAGGTCTTTCTCTTCTGACTGATGAGAAGATAAATTCTTCTCAGCCCTGTGAGAGCTCCAGGAATTGATAAGTATATTATTTCAAGTAATTCTCTCGCTATTGGGTAATTTCCTTTTATGCCTATATCAGTATTCAGCTAAAACTTGAGGAGGCCAGTTTGAATATCTGTGTAGCTTAACATTTTCCAATAGTCTGCATTCTTCCCACTCCTTCCAATCTCCTCCACCCCTAAACTGCAATTCTAGCTGTTTCAGCCTCCCTCAGTTCTGTGATGCATCCTTTCAGTAGACTGAGACTTCTGGTTTCCATTTGTATTTCTGCTCCCTGAGCAGAGCTCACCTTCCTTGTTTCCCTTGACTCAGAGATCACAGTCCTGCTGTCTAATGTGAAAACCATTATTTCATATATTCTGTTCAGTTTTCTAGTGTTTAGGACAGTTTAGACAATCAATTCACTGTTATACCAGCATGACTGGAAGCAAAAGTCTTACCGTTGAATGTGATTGTATTTTCTTTTATCTTCTTTACTTAGGTACCACCATTTATGACTAAGTAATTAGCTCTTTGTGATGATAGCTGTGCTGCTTAGCCTATGTATATGTATACTATATAGGTGTAAATATATACAATCTTTATTAAATATCTTTGTGTATGGTGAAATCCTGATCAAGAAAGCAGAGACTTTTGCTGTCAAGTAGAACACTTCTATGACTGTCTACATATTTGTCACTGGCTGTCACAAACTGACATGAGTCAGTTTTTCATTAGGTAAATGACAGGTCCTTTTGGTAAATATCAGGAGTCCCTGATGATTGGATGCAGGTGGGGTCTGAATGTAGCCTGCTGCTGCTGGGCTGTGCATCTCAATGAAAGTAAGTGCCTATCTTGCAATTCTGTCAACAGAGTCTGGAAACACAATTTTTCATGTTGTTTATAGCTCAGTGTTTCTCTCCCCTTCTTTGACCTCAAAGACATACCTAACAACAGACTAATACCTTGAACCATATGACAATGTTTTTATATTAGGAACAATGGTAGATGTCATATTCTGTGAAATGCAGGAATTAGAAACCGGTGTGATTTAGACTCAAATGCTAGCATAATATATATAAATTC
Organism: Scalopus aquaticus; assembly: GCA_004024925.1. NCBI lineage: Eukaryota > Metazoa > Chordata > Mammalia > Eulipotyphla > Talpidae > Scalopus > Scalopus aquaticus. Next base: position 9,925 of record PVIJ01022806.1, read on the forward strand.
TGCCTTCTGTTATATTCTGACTAATTTATATGGCACTAGTTTCACTCATCAGAAGCTACTTTTATCATTTCTCATTATAAATTTAAGTCAGTGGTGTTAATAGAAATTTGGGTCAAATTGTTTATTCCAACACAAAGATTATTATACTCACACTGAAGAATTTACAAATAAATCACCATCAATCAAGTACAGCATTGCCCTATCTTCAAGAAGAAAATGACTAATGATGTTTTAACATGAATTTTCTCTCTCAAACATTTTTTATTCATTAAAGTTCTTTACTGAACTGAATGCATGGATTTGGGGAATGGGAATTATTTTCTCTGTCTAACTGTGACTTTTCAAAAACTATAACAATTATCTATGCTTTATTTTCTTGAAATGATTTGTGTAGGTATATTTTTGCTAACCATAAATTATAATTGCTAAATATTTTAGTTATTTCTCTACTGATAGCTTAATTACATTTTGGAATTTTTAGTATTTACTTTAGGAATACCTAAGTGTATATATAATATATAGCACATATGTTAGATATTTGTCATATATAATAATATACATACATATATATATAATATATACATATATACAAAACACTAATTATAACACTGGTCAACAAATTTTTAAAAAATCATGTTACTGAAATAAAATTACATTTCCTATCAATTTGTGTGCTGCAGTCCTACTGGTTAAATTTACACGGTGAAACAGATAAAATGAATTATATGAAATATCTTCAAAATGAGAGCTAATAAAGAATTTTCAGGGTTATATGCATCATGTTCAGCACACCAAGATACTACAGATTAGGGCCTTTTTAAGTTAGTAATGATCTCAATGTTGACCAGTGTATTAATATACATAATCTTTTTAAAGTACATAGTTGATAATTTTTGACATATGTATGTAAACATCAAGTCATCATTATCTAATTTTTTTAATGTTTCCTTGTAGTGCCTCTATTTCATCCCTCACAACCTTCCTCCCCAGCCAACTGCCTGTGTGCTTTTTACAATATTTTTACGTTTTCTTGATTTTTATGTACACAGGCTTACGTAGTATGTCCCTTCCTTTTTGATCTTTCACAGAGAACAAAAATTCTAAAAATCACTTGTGTTGTTGTTTGTATTAAGAATTTGTTTCTTTCTATTGCTGAGTATTCTTCCTATCTACAATATGGATAAAACACAATTTGTTTATGTATTTACCTATAATGGGTATTTGAGCTATTTTAATTTCTGGTTAACATAAAGAAAAGTGACATAAGGGGCCTCCCTGGTGGTGCAGCGGTTAAGCGCTGTGCTGTGGAGCTGTCGGCAGCGGTGTGAGTTCGAAGCCGGGCCAGGGAGATTCCCACATGGCGCGGCAGACCTCTCCTGCCTAGCCTGCTGCTCCCCTCAGCAGTGTATTTCTGTTGATCTGCCTGTTCTACTCCCCGCTCTGTCTAGTGAACCCTTTTGCCGCCCCACGCCTCTGGCCTGTACCCCAGCTTGTATGCATAAATAAATAAATCTTTAAAAAAAAAAAGAAGATATTTCTGTGACACTTTTAGAAAAAGAAAAGTGACATGAACATTTGTGTACAAATGTTATAATGGATATATGGATATGTGTTTTTTCCATATCCTGATTTATTCCATCTTAGGAGTGAAATTTTTGCATCACTTAGAAGCTGTCAGTACAGTTTTTAAGAAACTGCTAAATTATTTTCCAAATAAGTTATAGTATTTTACCTTGCCACAATTGGTTTGTGAGGTCTCTAATTGCTCTAAATCCTCTAAACACTTGATACAGTCTTCAATTTTAGCTGTTCAATATTTATAGTGTGTATTCATTCTGTATCTCAATTATTTGCAGTAAGGAATATCATTATGGTTTAACATCCCTTTTATTTCTAACTAATCATATAGCAGATCTTATTTGCCATCAATATGTCTTCTTTGATGAAGTGTGCAATCAAATATTTTGTCCACTTTTAATGGGATTGTTGTTTTATTATTATTCAGTTTTTGTGAGTTTTCAAATATCTAGGCTGTAAATACCTTATCGAACATGTGCTTTGAGAACTTTCCTCCAATTCTGACTTCACCTTTACATTCTCTTCACAGTCCTTTGTTACTGTAGTTTTTAATTTTGGTGCCATTTTGATTTACTATATTTCCTCTATTTTATTTGTTCTTGATTTTTCTTACTCTGTGTGACTGCTGTGCAAAGGAAATGGGCTTCTGTGCAGAATTTGCCTTGGCTGTTGAGAATGATGGTACCACAACACCAAGAGGTCATGTGAAGCTTCATAACTCACATGATCAAGGTTTTGCAGGGAGAATAATCTAGACTTCCAAGAAACTATCTCAGGAAGTAAGCTAGGGCAAATGTGAAAATCACTTCTTTTGATCTCTTTGCTTTCAGTATCACTACTTGTTGCCCAATGATTGAAAATTTTCAAATTTCACATATATATTGTTTTCTGTGTGGAAATAGTAATAGGATAATTCTCATAGCAATTAATAATACTTAATCTCATTTTATATTAACTGAGTGTTCTATGTTTATCTCACTGCTTCTCCATTTTGAAACAAGGTAGATACATTAATTAACTATAAATAAAAAACATACATTAAGTTCCAGCTGACTCTAGAAACAAGAAAAAGCCTTTGGCCTCCAAAATAAATATTTAACAACATTTGCAAAAATAAGGATTTAATATATAATTTAAGTGAACTTTTAACTTTCTAATGGAAAATTAAGGGTATAGGTATTATTATAGAATGTCAAAATTGGCACTTGTGCATTGGGAAGATTCAGATTTCGTTTCGGACCTTTAAGATGACATAAAGAATTAGCTTCTACAAATAATATGTTTTTTCCTAAAGATCTCTGATCCTGTGGTTTCATTGAATTTCCTACTATCTGATGTTACCACTCTCTAACATAATCCACCTACCATAATAATGTTGGTAGTAATTATATCCCACTGGCTTCTTTTACAATACTTTCAGATTGTTAGTCTTTCATTGTTATTTCTTGCTGAGCTTTTTTTCCCAGCATTTTAAATTCCCCGCTGCTTTTATGTAAAATTACTGATGCATATAAGCAAAAACATTACTCTCTTTGAAAATATCTTTTTAAAGCTAGAAAAATTGCAAATTTCTCAATCATTTTTAGAAGAAAACTGAAACTAATTCAATATAATTAACATAAATTTAATAACAGACTTGTTCAAAGAATATAGAACAGTTTGAAATACTACCCAAAGCTTTGGAAAACTAATCTCTGGATAGGTGTTATCTGAGATTGAAGATAAAATATTACCACAAAGAGCACAATGTGATAGCCAAGGATATTTGCACAGGCACAGAAAAAAAAAATCAGTGTTTTTCATGATCCAAATTTACAACCAGCTTTAGGGGCTTTTATACTTTTATTTGTTAGAAACAAATAAAATGCTATCTATTCTATCTATAAAGACAAATCACAAAAGACCATCAAGTCCTCTTCAAGTCCTGTGGAAATTTCTTTCTCTGCTAATCTTTTAAGACTTTGGTAAGACTATTGTTAGCCCCAGTTGCTATCACCGTATGAAACAGCAGTGATGTGAAACCACTAGTGATGATTGTTTTCAACAAGTTTCCGAGAGGTAGAACTGTTCAAACACAGTTATTTTTTTGGTCAAATCAAGTAGATACAAATTCTGATAATGGAATTTCTCAAGAAACTGCCAGACATACTAAATAGTGACAGTGCTCTCCAAACCAGTCTTGCTATTTCTGGATACTTCTCTGTTTCAGGTTTTCATAGTCATCTTACTTTCCCATTGCTTTTCAACTCTACCACATAGCAGAGAAGTAGAGCAATGGGATAAGTTAAAATGCCACAAATTTCACTTTTTAAACTGAGATTCATCCATATACCTTGAATAAACTCTACTTAGAATGTTACAAGCTTTTAGTTAATTTTCATAGTTCTGAACAAAGTTGTTTTTATGGAATAGATGCTCAGAAGTACTACCCCTATCATTCTATAAGTGCTGTCCTCAGAGAAAACTATTTTTAATTGGCTAATTTTGCATATGAAATCATGTTACCCGAATATAATACGTGAGATTTACATCAAACACCATGACACAGAGAAGGAAAAGGAAACATAACAAGAAAAATAAAAGAACGTTAAGATTCAGATGGTTCATTTTTACTGCCAATTTCAAAAGGAACACGTGTGTGTGTGTGCGCGTGTGCATGTGCGTGTGCGTGTGCGTGTGCGTGTGTGTGTGTGTGTGTGTGTGTGTGAATCAGCAGGCTTCGGATCTTGAGAAACAAGAAGATTCTGAAGAAAAACAAAATGAATAGCCTCCATGATTTCATTACCCTGAACCTGTCAAGTATTAATGGGTTTTATTTTATAAGATCACATCTTGGTCATGTTTATATTGACCCTTATAATATCTGCTATTCTAATAGAAATAAACAATGACAGGATCTCCAGTAGTCGGCCAGCAATGCAATAGAATTTCAATTAGTCAAGTGATAGTCAGCTACGACCCCAGAGGAATGAGATCACTTAACACACAGGATGATGTCCTTATGTTGGCCTGAAAAGCTTCATTGTGAATTCCATTCTTCTATTTAGTTATTGTATTATTATTTCTATTATTTTGGACTATCAGTTTCTTTTCTTGGATATTTTAGTAACCTTGCATTTCAGAGTATGATTCATATAGTCCAGGATTCTATTGGAAATGAGAGAGAAAGAGAACAACAGGCAAAAACAGTATCAGGCCAGCAATCCCGAGACTCTTTAGGGACTCTCCTTTCATTTCCATTTCCTTTTTTTTTTTTAATTGTTATTTATGTCTTTTACATTTTGTATTCCCCTTGGGCAGCCCACCACCAATTCACCCGTGATCCATCTCCATGGTCCTCTGTATTCTCCTCTCTTCCATTTTGTGCCCTTATCCTCCCCCTCCACCCGCCGCCACCGCTGAGTGTCTCTCTCCCACCCGGCCTCCCTATAGTCCTGTTATAAGTGAAACCATTCGATATTTTTCTTTTTCTTTCTGGCTTATTTCACTGAGTATGATCCCCTCTAATTCCATCCATGTCGCTGCGATTGCATGTGTTTATCTTCTTTGAATGCTGAATAGTATTCCATTGTATATATGTACCACATCTTCTTGATCTAATCATCTATTTTTGGACATCTGGGTTGCCTCCATACCTTTGCTATTGTGAACAGTGCTGCAATGAACATACGGGTGCATGTATCCTTTCGGATTAGTGCTTTTGTGTCCTTTGGGTAAATTCCCAAAAGTGGGATTGCTGGGTCGTATGGGAGCTCCATGTTTAGCAGTTTGAGGAATCGCCATACAGCTTTCCATAGTGGTTGGACCAGTTCACATTCCCACCAGCAGTGTAGAAGAGTTCCTTTTTCTCCACATCCTTTCCAGCATTTGTTGTTGCCTGTATTTTTAATGTGTGCC
>PVIJ01022807.1:0-15393 GCA_004024925.1 Scalopus aquaticus
GCCTCCTTCCTCACTGGAGGCTGGGGGAGGAGCTGAACAGGGTTGGGGCGGCCCGAGGCCGGGGGTGGGCGGTCCCTGGGGCGCGCATTCCTGAGCCATCCCAGCTAGCACGCCAGCCCGGTGCAAAGCAGTTATCCCGCTGCTCTCGGGCGCTGCAACCTCCCGGAGTTTTGGAGGAGCCCGGCACGTTCCGAGGAGACTCCAGGACTCGGGATCGCGGTCCGCTCCGCATCCCTCGTGGTTTCTGCCGACCTGGAGAAGCAATCGAGCCGTCTCCGCTCCAGGAACTTTCCACACTCTTGGCGCGACCCGACTGCGGCGGGGGCCGCTGGTCTGAAAAGCAGCTCGGTGGATCTGGGGTGAGTGCGGCCGTTGGGTGTCGTGAGTGGGGTTCTCAACTGCCTTCTACCCGGTGTTTCCGCCCACTTCCCCCTCCCCCTTTCCCTTTTGATCCCTTCTTCTCCCTCATTTCTCCTGTCATCACTTTTGCATTTTCTTTTTCACCTTCTGTTAAGTCCTAAGTTTCAGCCACCTCTGTCCACGATCGTGGGCTTCCGGGGAAGCCGGAGGTGGGATGGGTGAGCCGCCGCCTTCTGTCTAATTTGTTAGCTCCTGCCTTCTCCTGGCAGGCCCTGTGCCTCTTGCTCTTCAGGTTGGGCGTCAGGGCTGGGCGAGCATCGGCCATCCGCCCTGCGCTAGCAGTTTGGGTCTCTGCACCTTCCGGAACTCCATGTTACTTTTCTCAAAGCCCCGTGTAGGCGGCCAGGGAGTCAGGAGTGGGGGGGCTCTTAGTAGTTGCATCGTGTGTTCTCAAAGCCTGGCCTCTCTAAGAAAGGGAGAAAATAGCCTATCAGTACAGAAACCAAATGAGAAAGGAGTTGTGCGAAGAATCCTGGAGAGAAGCCTTTCTTCCAAGCATCCTACTTTTTCCTCCTGTCTCTTCACTTAGGGTTTGGTCATTCCAGCTGCAGGTTCTCTGGCAAACTCAGCACTTGGCACAAGGCCGGGCAAATAGGTGCTCAACACATGTTTACTGAATGAGAGAATGAGAGATGTAAGCCATAAACCTGTCCAATTGAGGTCATTTAATTTTTTTATTGATTTCACATAACATTACTGTATGTTTCCAGAGTAAACCTCTATACCCTATACATGTGTGTGCCCCGTAGTAGCCACCACCCAAGTTCTAGTGCATTCACACTGTCAAAATGACCCTATTCTTCCCACCCTCTCTTCTTCCCCTCTGGTGCCCAGGTTGTATTTTGATCTGGTGGCCAGGTCTAGCTCTTATTTGTGCTGTTCAATTTTTTTCTTCCTGACTAGCACTAGTCCAGTGGGCACCAGGCTTGCCATTTCTAAGTTCCTCAAAGCTCCAGGTTGTGGTGGTTAAAGCTGCTCAGTCATTCAAGTATCAGAGATTGCTGGGACATCTGCTATGATCTGTGCCCTCTGCACAGGCAAATAGTCAGAAAGGATTGTGAATGCCTGCTGGGCGGGGTGGGGTGGAAAGAACAGTCCTCTGGGCATCAGAAGGCATCTTCTGGGCTCCTCTCCCCATCTGAAATGTGAGGAAATGGAAGTGAAACAGATAGGAGGCTGTGGCTGAGCGTGATGTGCAGCCCTTTGGCTGATGGGGCCCTGAGCAATCCTCCCAGCAGGAACAGGCGGCCCAGCTGAGCTTCAGAACATCCTGTACTTCTGCAATAACAGTTGAAAGAGCTAAGGAGAAGTAATTCTCTGCACCAGCAGTGACCTCCTGTTTCCAGCTGTCCTCGGGGTTATGAATCACGCTGCAGAGGTTACATGTCACGCTCCATTTAAATCTTTCAACCCGGTGTCAGAACTGTGGGCTCTGTTGCATAATTGGCCTGGGGACTCCCCCTCTCTGGCATCACCTGAGAATCATTGATCTGTGGTGAGGCATCTGAAAAAGAACAAATCCAAAACTGGGGATTTACTGTGGTTAGGTGACATACTGGGCCCAGGGGTGACAGACAAAGGGGCTAAAGTGGCAGTCACAGTCTTAGATGCTTTCCTAGCCATATTCTGAGACTTTATTTAAAAGCATGCTTCTGTTTCTTCCCCACGGATTAAATCATATAAACAGAGGAAGTGTCTTTGAGAAAAGGGGGCTGTATCTTGATTGGTCTTACATTGCCGCCATTAAGGTGGTATCAAAAGGACACACATACTCCCACCATACCCTGCAGACCTCCACTGACTGGCCAGGTAAGCTGCATGATATAATAACAATCACATTTGACATTTATTGAGTGCTTACTATGAGCCATAGTTTTTAAATTTTTTTTTTTGAAGTCACATTGGCTTATAACATTCTGTGTTTAGAAGTACATTATTAAGGTCAACTTGTATATTTTACATTAAGTTCACCGCTAAGAGTCCGATTCAATTCTTTATCATACAAAAGGCCTCTTTTACCCTACTTATTCCTGCCCTCCTTTCTGGTAAACACTCATTTGGTCTTAGAAGCTGAAAGTTTATTTTTATTTTCTTTAGCTATTAATTTGGCTTCACATAGGAGTGAAGTCAGAGGGTTTGTCTTGCTCCATCTGATGTATTTCACTAGGCGTAGTACACTCTAGTTCCACCTGTGGAGCTATGCATTGTTCTGAAGATTTTACATACATTAACTCATTTAGTATTTGTCACAATTCTGTGAAGTAGGGACCATCATTACATCCATTTTATAGTTGAGGTAACTGAGGTTCAGAGAGTGAGTGACTCACCCATGAGCACACAGGAAGTAAGTGTCGAGCTGCCATCGGAACACAGGTTTCAGTTCCTATGTGCTGACCCTTACTGCAATTGCGGACCTGCATTTTTGCCTCTGTTACTTCCTTGCTGAGAGAGCCAGGGAAAGCTGAGTCTGAATTTTGACAGTGAATCACTAGGGACCCTAGTACCTTCTAATTCTCTAGGGAAACAGAAGATGAGCCTTGAGAAAAAGATGTACAGGAGTAAAGACTGAAAAGTTAGGTACCAGGAAAGGGAGCTAGTCAGAATTCAGTTTCCTGGTGAGTTGACTGTGTTCTTTCAATTGCTTTATTGCATATGGATATAACTTCCTTATTTTACTGATTTGGACTTTGGCCAATTTTTCATATAAATCAGGACAATGAAAAAGAGGAGGGAGAAGGAGAGGCAGAAAATGAAAGTGGGTTTCCCAAATTGGTTTCAATTAGGGCCTACATATCTGGCACACACGTCAATCCTCATCCTTTGCCCTACTCAGGCAGACATCAATAATCAGGACTTTGCATCCAACCTCTGCAGAATCCTTCTTTATTTTTTTTAAAGATTTATTTATTTATGCATACAATGCTGGGGTACAGGCCAGAGGCGTGGGGCAGCGAGAGGGTTCACCAGAGACAGAATGGGGAGCAGAACAGGCAGATGGATGGAAATACACTGCTGAGGGGAGCAGCAGGTGAGGCAGGAGAGGTCTGTCACGCCATGTGGGAATCTCCTCGGCTGAGCGTCGAACTCGCGTCGCTACTGCCGACAGCTCCACAGCGCAGCGCTCAACCACTGTGCCACCAGGGAGGCCCCTGCAGAATCCTTCTTAACCCAGTGCTCTGAACAGTCTGTCAGTTGATTGTGAAGCTTTTATCTTGCTCCCCCAGACTGTGAACACCATCCTTCTGGGGCAGAGCAGGAGGCCTTTGTTTTTGATGTGCCTTGGGTGGCATCTTAGGAAAAACCTTGGGACTTTTTAAAGATTAATCTTCACTCCTTTCTTTAATCTGTGCCCTGTGTGTGTGTTTTTCCTTTAATGACATTCAACTTCAGACATCCTGGAATTGGGGCAGGACATTAAGGTGGGGGTGGGATGTCAGGAGAGCTGTCAGTCTGTCAGAGGTCACTGTGTCCATCTTTTCTCATTGACTGACGGGAGGCTGAACTTAGTTTGAAAATGGGTCACACAGTATATTGATTTCCTAATGCTGTAACAAGTCACCACAAATTTAGTGGCTTAAATAACTGTAGAGTTGTATCATAGTTTTTTGTAGATCAGAAGTCTGAGCTGGGGTCTCCTTAGAATAAAACCACAATATAGTCAGGCTGCTGTGGGCAGGGTTCAGTTCCTGAGGCTGCATGTTTCTTTGGCTGAAGCTGAGGATGGTCTTAGCTTCCTGCGGCCTTTATACTCCTTGGCTCATAGCCCTCCGCCTCCATCTTGAAAGCCAGCAATGGTGAGTCAAGTCCTTCTGTCATGCTCCTCTGACTCCTTTGCCTTCTTTCTTTCAAAGACTCACATGGTTAGATTGAGCCCACCTGAACAGCCCAGGATCCTCTTCCATCTCAGAGTCCTCGACTTTGATCACATCTGCAAAGTTCTTTCTGTCTGTGTTCTCCTGACTCCGCCCGCTGAGTCATGCTTCCTTTTTCATGTTTAAATTTCTGGAGACCAGGCCGTGTACATCTTTGCAGGGCTGTTCTTCCACCTACCATGCGCAGCAAGGCTCAGTTTGGGAGACTGACTTGTTCTGACCATGCAGCGAGGCAGGGGGTTGTTGCCATTTTGGGGGCCCTTGTGGCTCTGTGGTTGGTCCCCTGACAGCCCACCCCTTTGGAGAGTCTCCTTTGTAGGCTCAGCTCACAGCAGGCAGCCAATGGAAAATCACAGTGATAGATGGTAAAGCTTAAACAGAGCTGTGAATTTGGCCTGGGTTTTTCCTCAGCAGCTCCCTATTGGTCTCTGAGACCCTGGGCTGGGCTGCGTTGGATGGTGTGTCAAGTCTAGAGCAAAACTGGCTGCTTTATGGTCTCTTTGAACTATCCTGGTGTTTTTCCATTTTTTCAGCCATAGGGGAACAGATAGAGAACAAGTCTTTAGACTGTCAAGAATTTTGAAGGAGACAGAAGCCAGGCAGGGTAAGATGAGAAGGGAGCTCACTCCTCAGGGACTTCGGATCCTTGGAGAAAAGCCTCTGCTTTGTTTTACGCCATGTTTCAGATAGTTGTTGCCCATTCCTCTCTCTGGGTCCTTTCTTTGGAACAGAGATCTCTGGTGAGATGGACTCCTTGCTGGGCTGGTGGATATTTGAGGCTGACTCTTACATAATGGGAGGACAACTATGTCCAAGAGTAAATGTGAGGCTCCGAGAGCCTCAAGCTGGACTTGACATGGGGAATTCTTTCCTTTCATCAGTCCCCGTGTCATCTTCTAAGAACAAAGAAAGGAAAGCCCATGCTCTGGGCAGCACCTCATGTCCCCTCAATGCCCAACTCCTGAATAGAGAGAATCTAACTTTGATGTTGAACACACAGTCCAAGGGAGTCAGCAGGAGGGAATCCTGGGGACTTAATTCTGAAAGTTCAGTTTTCCTCGCCCTGTTGTATACATGGTGGGCCTGGGAAGAGAGGTTGTGTCCTGTAGTCCTTCCTGATGTACAGACAACCAGACATGATCAAATCAGAGGATGCCATTTATTTATTTTACAGATAAAGTTTCAACTTTGAGGATCTTTGGGACTCCTACAGGGGTGAGAGTTGGACCTGCACCAACTAAGTTACAGGAGTGAAATTCTAATCCAAAGTTTCCTAAGTCTGCTGTATTCATTCCTTTATTGTTCTTGCATTTGCCGGGCACTTGCTGTGTGCCAGGAGCTGAGGGTATAGCAGAAACAAGAAACCAGGCTTTTGCTATCTTTGCCCTTGCATTTGAGAAAGCACACTAATTTTATTAAAGATTATTTAGTCCTCTTTTTTGACAGAACATCTCATCATATTATCTAAGTTTCAGGCGTGCGTCATTATAAATCAACATGTCTATATACTACATTAAGTTCATTGCTAAAAGTTCAGTTCAGTCCTTCACCATAGAATTGACTCCTTTTACCCAATTTATCCTCCCTTTCCCTTCTGGTCAAAGAAACTAATTTTAGATTGTGAAAATAAATCTATGAGGAAAATAAAACAAGGACTGAGATGGACGATGGCTAGTGAAGGACTGATGTTTAAGTGAGTGGATCTGGGAAGACTTTTTAGGGAGAAGGCATTGAGATCATGGATGCGGGGACACTGGGTATTGAAGAGGAAGACCTGGAGGGCAGAGCATCTAGGAAGGGGAGCAGCCAGAGTGATGGTCTGCACCCAGGCCACAGGGCATTAGGTGCTCCAGGCTACCAGGTGGCCAGTGGTGCCCTTTCTGGTACGTGAGTTGCTCTTGCTGGCTGGCCTGCATGCTCCAGTCTCTGAGAGTAGAACCTCTAAGTTGGGTGACACTCATAAGCCTCACAGTCTAGTGCCCTGGAAATATCACCCTCATTGTGGCCCCTCCCCCCCGCCGCCCCCCCCCCCCCAAGATGCTTGAAGAAAAGCCCAGGCATCAGTGGCTCAGCTGGTTCTAGCTGCCCCCTTGCTGGCCTCTGTGTCTGGTGGAAATGAAACGGCAGCGGCTGCGTCTGCTCAGACTCTGGCATTGCCAGACTAAGGCCACACCTGCAGGGGCCACCTGCCTCTGTCTTTTCTCCCTTTTGGATACTGCAGCGTGCCTGCCAGCAGGAAGTCATTTTCTTTTATTGCCTTCTTCCTCAGTCAACTCCTTGGCTGTAAAACCGGTTGGATAACCATTGGCAGTCTCTCAAAAGTTAACTGTTAGCTGCAGTTCACATGTAGAGGGCATGCATTTCCGGTGAAAGGTCAAAGCGGGGACAGCCTGTAAAAGGCTATTTTTTATGAAACCATTATTGTGGTTTCCTAGATCAGAGTCAGAGAGCAGTCACGTGCCCACGGGTTGGTGGGGCCTCTGAAGGCTTTGAATTTCCGGGCTGAGCTATGCTCACTAGCCTTGTTCATATTGAGGGGACCCTTGAGGGGACCCTTCCTGCATCCTGGGCATTGTCCTAAGTGCTTTATGTGCCAGTGCTCATTCAACTTCCATGACATCCCAATGGAGTGGTTGCTGCTATTAGTTATTATTAGTCCCATTTGACATATGAAACCCAAGCTGGAAGAGGTCACTCCTCATCTCCCAATGCCACATGGAACGACCTTTGCTCCTACCAAATAGGTCTCATCACTTCTGGGCTTTGTTAGTGACATCTGTTCTCCTCACCCTGCCTTTCCCCTCACTTCTTCCTTTTGAACACCTTCAGATCTTTGAAACCCTACTCAGGCTCTCCCTTCTTTGCAAAGTCTGCTATTTTACTTCGACTAAAGCAAAGGAACAAAAATTAGATTTTTTGGAGCATATAATGTTTCAGGACTCTAGACATATTGTCTCACTTATCCTCACAGTAGAATGTTGTGGGAGCCTGTGCAGTGCTGTTAGCGCCCCTATTTTAAAAAGGAGAAGACCGAGTGTTAGAGATTTTAAATAATGTCCAAAATCACACCTCTAATAAGGATGGAAAGCAAGATTTAAATCAAATTCCTCTTAATTCCAGAACCCATGTTCTTTCTCCTTCCCTTTTCTGCAGTAGCCTGTGGTTTTTGCCCTCAGTGCAGTCCTTTGCCTTGTATTGCAATTAGCAGTGGTAATTACTGCCTTTTTCTTTAGGGGAGTGAGCTTCTCAAGTGCAAACATTCAATTTATCGCTCTCTCTCTGTCCCCAGTATTATTCATAGTGCTGTAAATGCTTATCAAATTAGACTGAATTGTTGCTCTAACAGCTTTGTACTTGAACTGGAGGCACAGGTCAGGTTAATCACCTTTGCTGCTGATTGATTAGAAAAATCATTAATGTGGATTAATCGTCTGTTGTCTTTGTGATAAGTGACGGCATCGTCCACCTTGCAGATGCTAATAAACTCTAGCTGCCAGAGGAGGTTTTTGCTGAAGTCAGTGAGTTCCTCCAATCAGGAACGATTAATTATGAGCAGGAGCATTTGTGGAGTGCTTATGGTATGTCAGGGTGCTGCTAAGTACTGTGTGTGATTATCTCATGGAATTTTCCTTGCCCTGTAAGGCAGGTATTTTTTCCCATTTTTGTTTCTGCTTTCTGGTGAGTCAAAGAAAGCATAGAGAAGCTTCAGTGACTTAATGGGCTAGAAAGGGTTGGAGTCATATTTAAACTTGAGCCTCAACCTTTAACACCACTCTATAATGATTATAAAAAGAAGAATGCCCTGCTGTTTCCAAGTATTTCCTCCGGTAGAAAAGTATCCATGTCCCTACCAGAATACAGGAGCTTGGGGTTTGTTGACTTAAGAAATTTTTATTTATTACTGTCCCATTGGGTAGTCAGGGAAGGCACTCATTCTGTCAGAGAAGCTGTGAAGCTTGCTGGGTAGAATCCTCTGGGGCGGTGAGAGCCTAGGCAAGGTGTGTTATTCCTCTCCTGGCCCCCTTCCTACATACACGTGTGTTTTTTCCCAAATTGGTAGAATATCTCACCCCAAGTTGGATTCTGGGCCCTCTCTGCTCTTCTCCAATGTTCTTACCCCAGTGAGGAGTAAAGATCTTAAGAGGCTTACTACCTTCTTTGCTAGGTTTATTTGTGTTTGGGCCTGAAATCAAAGGGATAAAATGCAAAGATCGAAGTGCATGCTTCAGTGATTCTGACATGCATTGCTTTGCTTTGCTTTGCTTTTATTGAGAGAGAAAGAGAGAGAGAGAGAGAGAGAGAGAGAGAGAGAGAGAGAGAGAGAGAGAGAGTGTGTGTGTGTGTGTGTGTGTGTGTGTGTGTGTGTGTGTGTGTGTGTGTGTGTGTAAAACCTCATCTGCCTCAACAGTTGTGAGATTCCTTAGGGCTCCGAACCTCAGGTCCTCCAAAGGCTTTTACATAGCAGAACAACATAGTCAGGAAGCTTGGCTGGCTTTCATTGTTAATGTTTTCCAATCTTTGTCTCAATCACCAACCTGACTCCACCTTATTCTCTGGGCTCCCATCTCAAATAGGATAGTAAAAGAATTGAAAAGAGCTTTGCAAATCAGGAAGCCAGGCTTCTCCCCTTGGCCCTGCCCTGAACTTGCACTGACCTTGGGCATATTCATTTGCTTTATTTGTAAAATACAATGTAGGTTATGTGGTTTAAATTAGCTTGTGTCTAAATTCTGAGTAAGTCTCTTTCTCTTTTTTTAAGATTTATTTTATTTATTTATGCATACAAGAGCTGGGGTGTAGGCCAGAGGTGTGTGGGGATTGAGAGGATTCATCAGAGACAGAGTGGGGAGCAGAACAGGTGTATGACTGAAATATACTGCTGAGGGAAGCAGCGGGGCAGACAAGAGAAGTCTGCTGTACCACGCTGGTTAGCTCCCTGACTGGGGATCGAACTCATGCTACAGTGGCTGGCGATAGCTTGATAGTGCTGAGACTTAACCCCTTGCGCCACCAGGGAGGCCCCCAATTTTGAGTAAGTTTCTAGAATAATCTTTGTAGAAGTTTCACCTCTACAGAACAAACCCTGTAGATATAGTATCTCTGTGTTAGTTTTTGATTGCTGTGTGACAAACTACCACATACTTAGTAGCTTAAAACACACATTTATGATCTCATTTTCCATGGGTGACCGGTGGACAGAAGCTGGATCCTCTCAGAGCTGCAGTCCACTGTTAGCCAGGCTGCATTCCTGTCTGGAGCATCAATTAGGGGAGGATCTGCGCTCTATCTCATTCACATTGTTGTCAGGTCCATTTCCTGGCAAGTGAAGGCCAGTAGAAGAATGTCTTTGATTTCAGGGACAGTTTTAGTCCCCTTTAAAGGATTTACACTAGATTGTCAGACCCATCTCCGATTATCATCATTCTGATTACTTTAAAGTGTAATTGCATCTGCAAAATTCCCAAACCCTTGTTAAATGACCTAACCTGATCACAGGGGTAACATCAGGGACTGGAGATTAGGGGGTCCTCTTAGATTTGCACTTAATACAGTTGCTTTACAAGAATGTCTTGTTTTCCAGCTCTCTATTTTCTGGTTAGGTCAAATGACTGGTAGGGTCAAATGTCATTTTTCAAATGCCAAATATTGCCTGAAACGCCAAACAGTTATTAGGGCAATTATTTAGAAGATCTTCCCCTGGGATTTTCATGAACCTAAAAATAAAACTGGTTTAAAAAAGTGACTTAGCTTATGAAATCAGTTCTAAAAGTTACCTGTTCCTACACTAAAACTTATTCTGCTTTGAGATCTTTTTAAGAATGTATTATATTGTGCTTTCCTTTATTCTTATGTTCAGATCTTTAAAGTCATTGTCTAAGCTATTTTCTTCCAATACCATTAAGTGAATATATAGTTATATACAGAGGAAACAATTTATATGTTAACTTTTTATATTTAATCAATTTTGGTATTTTTCTCTCTGACATCAGATCTAGTAGGTCCTCATAAAATGTTGTTTCATTATATGCAATCTGTGGGAAAAAGATATCCCACTTGATGTTGAATGTTGTTGATGTTGTTTTGCTTAAAGTCAGTTTTCGGGAATCAGTTGAAGATTTTAAATGATAACTTACTATTTATATTGTAGAAAATATTAATTTGAAAAAACACTTATGCCCTTAGCTGATTTAAAAAATCCTTTATTCTATAAGTACCTGAAAGAGAAGTGTTGAACTCTACCATGATAATTGTGGGTTTGTCTATTTCTCCTTGTAATTCCAAGGTTAATTAAAATTAAAGCCATTTTACCTTTTGGTAGCTAAAGTGGTACTTTTTGCTTAAGTGTGTCTGGCTGATAGTTCCAATATCTGGGGCTTTTGTAGATCTCCTGCTGTCTGTTGTGTCTGATGGTTCTCTTCTCGTCATCCTGCATTTTCTCTTCCTGATTATTTTTGCATCTGTATTGGACATTATATTTGAAATTGAAGTCTATTGTGATGTTATTTCTTCCAGAGAAGATATAGGTTTGCTTCTGCCAGGTACCAGAAGGTAAGAGTGACCTGGAACAAACAATTTAGTTTCAGAGACTATGGTATTCAAAGTTGATTGCCATCTCTGGGACTGGTATATTTCCAGTTTATACTTGGTATTAAAAACACCCTTCAAAGTCCAACCTCAAAATTCAGAGGCTTTACTCCCTCTGTCTTGGCTATCTTAGACTCCATCTTTTGTTCCCTTAGTCTCTTGAGTCTGTCTTAGTGCTGATACTCAGTTCTTAGTCTCCATCCTTCACTGGGGAAATACTGCCTGAGATGCTGGGCTCACCTCCTAGAATTTCTGTCTTTTACCAGATTTTAGCCTGGTAAAATCAGTGTTTTGTTAGTTACTAATGTCTACAAGCACTTTTTTTTTTTTTTTGGTCCTATATTTCTAGTTGTCTTCAGTAAAAGAATAGGTCAAAACTATCTAGTTTGATGTTACCAGAAGTCAAGGTTCTGATTTTTGTAGATGGCATACCTCTTCTTAGTTCTCTAAATGTAGAATGGCATTTGGATAAAAGCAAAACGAGACTGATGTGGACTTAGAAGAGAGCCATAGACCTAACACCCTCCCTGCTCACGGTCCTGGGTGTGTGGATTTTTTTGGTAGTTGTAGTGATGAATACAAGGCCAGGAGACTTGAGTTTGAATCCCATTTACTTAGCTCTGTGACTTCTCTCAGGTTTAGTTTCCACATCTGTAAAATAAATATTCTGTACGAGATAACTGTGAAGGTTAAACAAATTAATGTATAGGATATGACCTACCACAATACTTAGTACTTGAATTTGTTTTAGAAAATGTTGGTCTGTGTGAGTATATTTGAGGAAATGGGGGGAGGGGAACTTCTCTGTGCACTTGCAGGTAAAAAAGTTGTCTTCTAACTAAATAATAGTAAATACTCAGCGAGTGCCTAGTATATAGCAAGTACTTGACAAATGAATGAGTGAATGAATATCCTGGACAGAGCTACTTCCCCTGACAGTGCTCAACCAAACTCAGTATTGTCCTGTCAGGGAGGTGAAAGTTGCTTGCTGGGAAGAGAATCTCATGATTGGATTAGCCCCTTGAATTTAGTTATTCTAAAGCAATTTAATTATGGGAAATTTTAATTTATGGAATCTATGTATTTTGTGTTGAAAATAGAAAATTTGCCATCTGATGATGGGATTGGCTAGAATAATGAGTCTAATTTATTTTTCTCTCTTTTTTCACAAGAGTATTTGTAGTTACTTAAGAAAAATGGTGCTAGCAGCTATCAAGGCCCTCCTTTTCTCCTTCGATTGACTCAAGTAGAACATTTGGCAGATCAGGTGAATTTTCCATCTTTGGAGAAGGTAAAATACTTCTTCCTTTGGAAGGACTGCAGTTTTTTGCTCGTAGATTTAGTCTGGCTAATGGATGCAGAATAGTCATTTGGGGATGATTAGCTTTTCCACTGACTGAATTGCTCAGCCTCTGTGGTGTCAAGGGGAGCCAGCACCCAGAGGGGATGTTGGCCTGTGGCTGCAAGTGCCGGCATTTTCCTTGCTGCTTAGCTTAGGGTGGTGGTAATGCAGTTTCTTAGACACTTATATCGAACATATATCAAAGTTTATTATTCATGAATGAAGTAAATTACAGATAAAGTATTTCAGTTTAAAAATCACATGAGTTTAGACCTGACTGCCATTGTAAGAGGATCTTTATGGTCCTCTGAAAACAGGGTGTTTTTTTTTAATTGGTGATAAGATTTGATTTGTGACGTGAATGGTTTGGGTCATATTCTGATGTGACCCATTAGTCAGAAATAATTTATCTGCAAAGCAAGTGATAAGCAGGTTGGTCTATGGTTATTAATTAGATGCACCAAGAAACAGGGTTTTGGTCACTCACAGAAAGCCCCGCCCCTGGCTTCCAAATAGGGTCAAACAGGAGTCAGCTAGCAGAAGCTTCCCTCAAGCAAAATTTTCCAGCCTGCCACTGGAAAATTCTTAGTTGGGAGATAGAGATACTGTATAATTCTTTTTTGGTGAGCTGAATTGTTGTTTTTCAGTGGGGAGAGGCAGAAGTGATGGGACCCCTTACATAGGAAGGAACAACCCATTGGGGCAACTGTGTTTGAGGACTGAGGAGGCTGAAACAGGGAGCTCCAAGTCCCTATGTCCGCTGATGTCTGGCCACGTGTGCAGCCAGCACCCGAGTCCTGAAATAGCAGCTGGAAGGGCCCTGGAGAACATCATAGCCTGTGGTTTTCAAACTGTGTTTGAGGGACTCTAGAGGTCAAGGGGAAGTGGTAGAGTCCACCTGCTGTACCAAGTGTGCCAATTGTGCCAGGCAGGAACACCAGAAAGATAAGTGGGAAAGCTATTTCCTCAGATTTTTCAGTTAGAAGAAAAAAACCTTAGTTCCAACAGAGCATACACATTTTCTGTTAAGTTTTTATATTGGTGTTTCAGTTTCTGTGTTTGTGTAAAGAGAGTTGACACCCTAATCTTGAGTGTTTAGGGCCTCTCGTGGTGTTTATGTAGCCCCACTGAATGGGAAGCCCCTCCCCCACCTCTTCCCTAGAATTCTGGAGCATCTCAGCTTTTAACTGTGTGTGGTGCGTGTGTGTGTGCGTGTGTGCGCGCGCGTGTGCGTGTGTATGAGAGAGAGAGAGAGAGAATGAGAGAGGGAAGAGAGAGATATTGGGGTTTTAAACAATTTCTTACGTGAAAGAGTACTATCAACACAGTCTAGAGCACGGTCACAGAAAAAGTCCATGTATTCAGCTACTTGCTCTAGTCTGTTTTGTTTTAGGGGCAGTAACTTGATGAGAATTTTGTCCTTGAATGATTGTTCTGGTGGGGTTGAAGGTGGGGAGAACCTCTGGACTTCAGTTCGTCATCTGTGAAATAAGACTGGTTCTGGCTTCAGAACCTGGGCCCTGAGCCCAGATTCCTGTAAATGACAGGTCTGGTTTATGAAAATCAACCAGGGAGATTATATGGTCCTCGGATTTGGCGTCATGGAGACTGTTTGATGTTAATGGGTTTACCGTAAAAGACTTTTGTGGGATTCAGTTGGCCTAAGGCAGTCTAGCTGTTGATGTAATCAGGAGACCACAAAGCATGATTTCTCTGCTCCCTTCCTCCTTAGCAGTGAGTTTCCTGTGAGTCATGCATCTGTGCTCTAGACCTTGGAGAAAGTTGCCACCTTTCCAAGGCAGAGGCAGGGCCAACTTGATACTCCTGTGGCTCTGGAGAGTCTTGCCAGAGGCTTCTCCTTCATCCTGGAACTTGCCCAGATCTGACCAGAGGTACAGAGCGCCTAGAATTGATTCCAAGTCATAGTGGTAGAGGCCTAAGAGATAGTGGAAGCCAGGACCCCAAAAACCTTCACCTTTGAATTGTCTGGGAAATGGGAAAAAAAGCTTTCTTCCATCCCTTTAAATCTAATTCAGAGAGTCTGGAATAGGACCCAGAAGCCTGTTTTTTATATATATCTTTTTAGACTGTCTTTATATGTAACATGGCATATGGCATTTGGGACCACTGATCTTAGGTCTTACTTTAATTTTATTTGACTTAAAATTATAAATAGGGGCCTCCCTGGTGGTACAAGGGTTGTTAAATCTTAACATTATATAGCTGTCAGCAGCCACTGCAGCATGAGTTTGATCCCCGGCCCGGGAGCTAACTCACATGGCGCAGCAGACCTCTCCTGCTTCACCCGATGCTCCCCTCAGCAGTGCATTTCAGTCAGCCTGCCTGTTCTGCTCCCCACTGTCTCTGGTGAATCCTCACTCTCATTTATTTATACAACTCTTGTATAAACAAACAAACAAACAAATAAATAAAAATTATAAATATATGTATTCCATACAGAGAATTATAAAGAAAGCCCCACGCACTTTTCTCTTAGTCCAGTTGATGTAAACAATTGCAAGGAACACAACAAACTCATGTTTAGGCAATTCAAATAGCAGAAAAATAAGAAGGATGAAAACCAAAAAGCCTCTCCCTCCTCAAAGGTAATCCCTCTTAACATTTTCTTGGAATTCCACTCACAGAAGAGTTTTCATTTATATAGTTAAAGCCTGACTGATCTTAATTTTACAAAATCTGAACTGAAGGAATCATCCTATACCCTTTATCTTGTACTTTATTTTTTCCACCCAAAGTCTTCTGAGCCCACCACAGAGTATAGTTCTTTTTAATAACTATTACATAACTACGGATAACTTTTAAATAATTTATTCTTTAGAAAGTCAATATTTGTAATACTTGGGGCAATGTTTGGGGTATAGCAAGCCTCACATATTAAATGAGTGAGTGAATGAATGAAATTTGCTGCATTATAGTCTATTACATGGATATACCCTACTTAATTTTGCTAGTTATGGAAACTTTGTTATGTCAGTTACTATAACAAGAATTGAAGACCCGGGACATTCTTGTGTTTTGGGGACTAGTTTGGGCATGGTGATCAGTACCTGTTTAGAGTGACAATAATAGGCATGGAGCCATGCCTGATCAGGGAAATTCACTAATTAGGTAAAAGCAGGAAGTAGAACTGGATTGGGGGTTTTGCTTGGGTCA
>PVIJ01022808.1:0-15395 GCA_004024925.1 Scalopus aquaticus
GCGCGCTTCAGTTCATCTCAAGGGATTGGGACCCTGGAGTCCATTTGCAGGGACCGGGGGAAGATTTAGGGAGGCGGAATTATATTATGGGGGTTCGTTCCTACCCCCCATCACCTCCCTCCCCCTGACTCCCCACCAAGATTTTGCAGAGAGAAATGGCTTTTGTACCAGGTCATTCTTTATAATTAAACTCACAGTATCCACCCCCTCGAGCCGGCCCCGCCTCCTTCCTGGGGAGGCAACGCCCCCTTCCCTCCCGGGTTCGGGTTGGGTCGCACGGGCCGGCGGGGCGGGGCGCGGCGCAGCCGGGGCCCGCCCTCGCGCGTCAGTCTTCTTCGGTCGGGTCCGCCCCCAACGCCTCGAGCATGCGCCGTCGGACCAGGGAGCGGCGCAGGTGCAGGCGGTAGTCGTCCAGCAGCAGCTCGTCGTGGCGCACGAGAGGGCGCGGGAGCCCGCGGAGGCTGAGCCCGGTGCGCAGCAGGCGCGCGCGAGCCTGGAAGTCCGTGAGCGTGATGAGCCACCTGCCGCCCGGGGCCGAGAGGAGGCGGGCGGAGACGAGAGCGCCGGTCGCCGGTGGGCTCGCCCCGCCTTTGAGTGTCCCTGCCTGGCCACTCTGCTGCCGCCACCCTACCGGTCACGGCGTCCCCAAACGCTCCGGCCCCGCCTCCTGCCGAGGTCGGCCTGTGCTTCGACCTCAGCTGGGTCATTCTAAGCTCGGTCTTCCCTCGGGTCTGAACGGTAATCGCGGTCTGCCGAAGCGCCGGCCTCCACCTGTACACTCCAGGTCCATGCCCACCTGGTCACTACTGGCTCGCCCCCCCAGGCCGCCTTCTGAGGGGGCCCCGCCCCCAAGCCTCGGTCTTGCTCATTTCGGTCACTACCTAGGTCACCCGAAGGGCTGGTTCTCCACTCCCGGCCGCTCACCTCCCTCTCGCTCCACCCCGCCCGGGCCCGGAGCTTCAGGCCCCGCCCCTCGCCGCGATAAGCGTCCGCCTATTCGCTCACCCCGACTCCGCCCCCAGGGCGAGCTCCCTCGAGGCCCCGCCCCTTCCCTCCCGGCCCCGCCCCTGCCCCCCGCCGGCGGGCTCACCTGTCCCGGTGGCCCGCAGTCCCGCAGATGACATTCACGTTCTCAAAGCGGATGTTGCTCACGCGTCCGCTCTTCATGGCCCCGGGTAACTCGGCCTCCAGAGCCTCCAGTACCTCCAGGTGGGTAAAGTCCTCCTCGGGCTGGGGGAGTCAGAGAGAGCCTCAAGTGCCCACTCTGGAGCCCGCCTGCAGAGCCTGCCAGAGCCCCGGGTGATGTCTGAGGGGCAAGGTTCACTGATCGAAGGATCCTGACGCTCGCGTAGGAGCGGGGACAGGAATCTCGGGTCGAAAAGCATCTCCTGTCATTCTAGGTCACTCTCAAAAAACTCGGTTCTCACCAAACCAACTTGCCAAAATTCAATGAAGAGTTGACTGAACCGGAAACTTTTTCCAGCAAACTGCATTGACTGGCAAGCTGTTAGCCCCCTGAAAACATCGGAAAGGATTTAAGTCGCATGCTTTCCCCTTTATGTTCATATTAGCAATTTAAGGGATGTTCAGACGTCAAAAATGAAGGGTGTGGGCGCCTCCTCTATCTAGTTAACATTCAGAAACATATATTGATAACTAATAAGACTTTCGTCACGAGATTACCGTGTGGAAGGTGGTATACCGGTGCTAAGGAACCGAAATGAAATTGGTCACCTCCAGAAGGTCAGCCTCGAGTGAGTATGTGGGGTCCCCATGTTTAAACCCACAGAGAAGAGCCTCGGGGTGGGGGTGGTCTCTAAAACAGGGACAGAAAGCCCCGTGTTGGGATTAGTCACTCAGGTGAGCTGGGGGAAGCTGGCACACAATAATCACCCCATTAATGTCAACACCTCTCATTTAATTCTGGCTTGAGACCCTAATAGACACCTCCCCTGGCAGAGGACGGGGACTGGCAAAGAGTCCGCACGGAATGACCAGCTTGCTCATTCTGACCCAGACGTGGTTTTCTCTTCGGAGTTTTTGTTCTATTTGTACACATCACAGAACTTCACAATCGATGTATTAGCAGGACTCAGTCTCCCATTGCTTTGCCTTTCAATCACCTTTCTTCTCCGCTCTGGGGCCTCCTGCACTGCCTGCCCCTTGGCCTCTATTCGGGTCAGCAGGGATCAATTAAGTTGGTGATTGAATTGCTGACAAATTCACACTCAGCTCTCAGTAACCCCTCCTGGCGCCAAACCCACAGCACCGCAGGGCCGCCTGTGTGCCTCACTCCTGAGCGGGGCGCTTTCCTATGCCCGCCCGACCTTGCATGCACCAGGGCGTGGGCCGCAGCGGCCGGGGCCACTCACCGGGGTCTCCATGCACAGGCAGAGCGGCTGCGCAGCGGGCTGCGCAGGGAACTTCCGGATGCACGGGAGCTCTCGATCCAGCGCCTCATATTCTGCGATGACCTGGCGCAGGTACTGCTTCCTGGGGAGAGAGCAGCAGGCGGGGCCTCTGAGGTCAGGGGTCGCCGCCGCCATGGCACGCACTGGGGGGAAACGGAGCTAAGAAGTCATGGGACGGGGGCCACTCACGAGGATTTGGCCGGCCTGCTCAGGCTTTGGACCTTCATCTCCTCCGGGGTCTCTAGGTCCACAAGGAGGGTTCCTGGGAATGGAGAAGCCATCGTCAGCTGCCCTGAGCTTTCCCCAGACACACTCTGCTCACATGGGCATGATCACGTGCTGTCCATGCCACCCCCTAGCCATGCCAAGAACTGAGTCTCGGTTCCAAACGCCACCCTTTTACCCCGGCTCTGTGATAACTGGGCTGGGGCTCTACCTTCCCTACTTCCCCTTTGCCAGCTGTGTTCCTAATAGGCTCTGCCTACAGAGGGGGCGCTAGAGGAAGGCTGCAGGCTGAAGGATGACAGAGGGATTTGCCCTCTTTTGCTTTCTATTCTGGTCCCCTTACACGAAGGTCACTCAGCTCCAACAGCAGCGTTTGAATCCAGGTGGTGGTTTTTCCAACACCCTCAGAAGTGGCCTTGCATTGGAGCCTGACTGATAATAGCTCTCACATCTAGACCCTTCTAGATAACCCCACCTTCGGCCACTGGTGTCTCTTACGGCCAATTATTAGCTGTCACCGTTTATCCATTTTCCCCTCCCTCTGCGATCCTAGAAAATTACCTAGCACACAGCCCACCACCTGCAGGAAATTTTCCTGCCTCCCTTGCAGCTAGGGGTGACCACATGATCCAGTTCTCACCAACAGTGTCAGGGAGGTGGAGAGTCCAACTTTGGAGTCATTTGCTAAAAAAAGATGTACTTGCCTTAGACCCACTGCCCTTCCCTGGGCCTGGAATGTGAGTGGAGCAACGGGCTGGCTTCAACCAGGCAGGAGATGATGGAACAACAATAGGGTGGGAACCTGGGCTCCCAAATCATCCAGTGGGGTTGACATGTCCTACAGATCCACACACATGCGTCCCCTTACACAAGGGGAAGATAAATAGCCCCAATGCCACTGTGCTTGGCGAGGGGGTGTCTCTTTTAGCTGCCAAAGCAAAAAGCAGCTCCCAACATCCAAGGCACTCCTGGCCAAGTCCAGCACCCCCCTTCAGGCCTAAACAATTTTACCAACATCAGTCAAGACCACTCTATGATGGTGGACCAAGATAAAACACAACCAAACGGAGCCCTGAACACAGTAGCCAACACCAACCGCCCTTTCTACTGGGGCTGATGCTGTCTTTTTCACATGAGCACAGTGTTAGTGCCGCTCACTCCTCCATCCTCACAGGCTCGCCTCCACTGCCTGCCAGCATCCATCCCAGCAGAGCCCACTTCCCCAAATCCTCCCAAGTCACCTGACACAGCCCAGTCTCACAAGAAGTCCTTGCTAGCACCCTGGAACTAAGGCCTTCCGTGGATAACGGCCCCCCACTTTGCACGTCAACAAGCTCAAAAACGGTCTGGTTCTCTGTCTTCCTCACAGATTGCAACATTTGTCAGTTTTCATGGTGTCAATACTTCTACCTTGGCCAATTTCATGCTACCCACAGTTTTAACAACCAGCTTGCAAAATTCAACAATCGGCTCTCGGGAGCCAGGAAGGCTGTCTCCACACCCAGCGCTGGCTGGTGCTGCCACAGCTCCGTTTAGACCAGAGTAATCCCCACCTCTGGTCCCTGCCCTCCCCTCCTGCATATCTCTGCAGGGCAGCTGGGGTGCTCTTTCTGTCTCAGCGCCCCGAGCTTACAGACCTCCAGAGGCTTCCCCTTGTCCTCAGGACAAAGTGCTGGCTGGGGTAGAGGATTGCCCCTCAGGATGTGATCTGGGGAGCTTGTTTGAAACACTTTTTCAGGGTCCACCTGGATGTACTGGACTTGAATCTGCACTTCAAAACAAGATCCCCTTTGAGAAGCCCCTTCCCTGGGTGTGGTCACCCCTGTTGACCTCTCTGGTCATTTTCCTCCAGCCGTCTTGGCCAACACAGTCATCTCCTCAAGCCTGCCCACTTAGCAGTCCTAACAACTGCGTGTTTATAGCCCCTTTTAAAAAGCCGAGCACTTTCAGGGCCTCCCTGGTAGCGCAGCAGGTTAAGCACAGCACTGTGAAGCTGTCCGCAGCCACTGCAGCACGAGTTGAGTTCAATCCCTGGCCAGGGAACTGACCCACATGGCGCAGCAGACCTCTCCTGTCTCCCCGCTGCTCCCCTCAGCAGTGTACTTCAGTCAGTCTGCCTGTTCTGCTCCCCACTCTGTCTCTGGGAGATCCTCTTACCACCCCACATCTCTGGCCTTCACCCCAGCTTGTATGCATAAATAAATAAATCTTTAAAAAATAAATAAAAAGTAAAAAGCCAAGCACTTCCAAAAGTACCTTCCATTGCATACTCACAAGAACCTTTCAAGATAGCGTAGTTTAATAGATGATGAAAAGGAAGCACAGAGAGGTTAAGTGACTTGCCCAGTGTCACACAGCCCAACCAATAGAAGCAGAGCAAAAATCTGAAAAGTTTGTGTTCCCTGTCTCCCCAGTCTGTTGCCTCTCACCCCAATCTCATCTAGACAACAGACTCCTAACTCCTTTCTCCATTCACCCCATTAGCATAGCACATTGGGTTCTTTTTTTTAAATATTTTTTTCTTGATTTTCCATGCATTTACAAAACTATCATTGCAGAAGTACAACTTCACACTTCAACATGTTTCTGTTCCCTTCCACTGTACAAGGAAGTGCATGTCATGAGGCCAAAGGGAAGCCCACTTTGGGGGCAATCAGGGAAGTCTCCCTAGAGGAGGTGATGTCTATAATGACAAATGAAGAAGTGGCAGGGAACTAGATGTTTCATGCAGAGGGATCACCAAGGGCTAAAATCTTTAAGTGAATTAGAATAACCTCAGAAACTTCCCAGCATTCTCCTCAGCCCCAAGACTAAGGAACACTGATTGCAATCCTAGGTTATAAATTATTTGTGAGATGTGTGTTTCATGTCTGCTCTCTGTGCCCAAGAATAGGCTGGGTCATTTTGTTCATTTGGCGCTATAGGCAGACACTTGGGACCCATCAGCCTCCTAAGGGCCTGTGCCAACATTTGCAGCCCCGTCATCCAAAAATGTTATTGGTTCCAAAATACCACTAAATGCACACAGAAAACAGCCGAAATGAAAAGTTGGTAACACACATCTCAGGAGGTACGCGCCTACACCTCAAAATCATACTGTATTATAAACCAGCATCACCTCACTTTAAAATAATGAATGAATGAAATGAAATGGAATGAAATGAACAAATGAAATGAACTTACAAAATCAGCCAACTGGTCAACTAATTCCACTCAGCTTTTCTGGAACTATACACAAATTATATTTCACAGGTGGATGCTACAGTCTAGGTTACAGATGGTGTGGGGTGCAGTCACTAACAGAAGAGGCCTTTAAAACATAGAGAGACTGCAGGACAGAGAAATGGGGTCTGTTTCACCACTAGGGCGTTGGCTCCCCCTAGCAATCCACCTGGCACGGAGTACGTCTCATAGCAGACACCCAAAAAGGAGACCCTTTCAGTCATCCCCACCCTCCTCCCAACTGAGAAGGATCCAGTCCTCACTCATGCAACTCAGAGAAGGCTCACTGATCCCCACTTCCTTCAGGGGTACCCCATCCAATTATTTATTTTTACAGATTTATTTATTTGTGCATACAAGAGCTGGGGTGCAGGCCAGAGGTGTAGGGGGGTGAGGGGGTTCACCAGAGACACAGTGGGGAGCAGAACAGGCAGACTGACTAAAGTACACTGCTGAGGGTAGCAGCGGGCCAGACAGGAGAGGTCTGCTGCGCCACGTGGGTCAGCTCCCTGGCCGGGGATCGAACTCATGCTGCAGTGGCTGCGGACAGCTTCACAGTGCTGAGACTTAACCCCTTGTGCCACCAGGGAGGTCCCAGATACCCCATCCAATTTAAACCAATGTCTCCAACGCTTACTGTTCTTCATAATCACCTGGTAGCTTTCTAAAAATATCAAGACTAGGGTCCAGTTCTAGAGATTCTGATTAAATTGGATCTGAGGTGAGGGTAGGCAAGGTGGTTCTTTTTATTTCTTAATCCTCCCCCGAGATGTTTAGCCAGAGTTGAGGACCATGGACTGAAATCATGAAGATGAGCTCATTCCTTTTGCCGGGAACTGAGACAGGCATGGGTGGGTGACCGTGTACTGCTGGCCATTGAGAGGAGAGGTCATCTGGGGATCCTGAGGATGAAGACCTCTGGAAGTGATGCCTGGAACTGTGGCAGCCACTTTGTGACCATAAGGTAAGACAGCTGGTGTGCAAAGGGGATAGAGATTTGCACAACCAGCAGAAAGCAGAGACATCGACACTGGGTTCTCAATGACATCATCAAACTGCTGACTCAACCAGACACAAACTCTGCCCCACCTCTTGACAGAGTCCAGTGTTCTGTTACTTGCCAGCCAAATGCATCCTCGCCAAGACATTACTCCATAATTGTTGAATGCGTGAACAAATGAATGAACCGTGCTACAGCAGAGTGCAAGGAGGGGTCCTGAAACAGGAGCCTCAAGTCCTTGGCTGGTCTCAGACCAGCAGGCTGAGGGGCAGGAGCTCTATCCTGGGGTGATGGTGAATGAGGGAGACCTGCGAACAGAGGAGACAGGGCTAGCCCTGGGTGTCAGAAAGAGTTCTCTGGAGCCAAGCTGGGGAGGGGCTGGAGGAAAGAAAGGAGGGACTGAGGGGTCAGGTGGAGAAAGGGTCCTTACAGAAGAGGAGAAGACCCAAGTGTGGGGGTGGAGAGGTGGGGGGGGGGCAGAGAGCATTGGGGCTGGGAATTGATGACTGGGAATGAGGTATGGATAGAACCTGAGGTCTAGTGCAGTGACAGGGTGACATGGAATGATGGAAAAGCAGGGAGAAGGACTGGCTTTGGGGAAAGAGGCTAAAGCCAATGAGTGTGGGAGGCAGGAAATTTGAGGGGTCAGCGCAGGGCATGTAGGGAGATAAGGGCCTCAGAAGAGTTGTTCAGGCCCCCAGATACTCATGGGAAATGTAGTTCTGGATCCAAAACATTGGCCAAGGAACTGCAGGGAATCATGGGAAATGTAGTTTGAAGTCCAAAGGGGACAGTCCAGGAATCAGGTGGACTTAAGGTTCTGGGGTAGCTCTTTCTGGAAGGCTAGTGACCGGCTGGAGGCCACACTGGAAGCCAGGGCTACCACACAATGCACGACTGAAGGAAATCCTCCCCCCAGGCCCCACACAGACAGACAGACAGACCCGCCTCAGTACCTGCCTCCTTGTGCAAGCCCACGGTAGAGGAGCACAGAGGCTCCGCCTCTGGCTGGATCCTGGGGAGGCGGGTGGGGGATGTCTCAGGAAGGTGGGGAGAAGAGCTCTGACTGGGCCACTTGCCCCAGCTCCTTCTCCCCGAGGCTGCCTCCTCCTCCTCTCTGGAGCCCCGGGGGGGAAATATGGACGGACTGCAAGCCTGAGGCCACGTAGGCATCCGGGTGCCCCTAACCTCGGAGAGCGCCTGTGCGCCCCAACTTCTTCTTCCCCACCTGCCGGCCTCTTCCTGCGCCTCTCCTTGTCGCCTGGAGTCTCTTTCCCCACCCCTCTCTGTCCCCCTCACTCCCTCTTTGTCTCCCCACCTCTCGGCCCCTTTCCGGTCCTGCCTGTCGTCCCACCTCCTTGCCCGGATTTCTCGCACTCTCCCTCCCTGTCTCTCCTCCGCTCTTGCTCTGGATTTCTCTGCCCTCCCCACTGCTCTGCCCCTCCCCTGTTCCATCACCCGTTTCCTCCCTCAGTTTCCCCGCGGACTCCCTAGAGATCCCCATCCCTCCCTCTCTTCATAGTTTTCTGTCTCTCTCTAACTCTGTCGCCCCCCTCTATCTCCCTACCTGTCTCCCCATCTCTCCCCGGTCTCCCTTTTTCCGACTCGCCCCATCTCTCGCCTCTTAGAGTTGTCTCTGCCATGCTCCCTGGCTCCCCTCCCCGCTGTCACCCCCTTTCCGGTCTCACTTGCCCTCCGCTCATCCCAGTCTCACGAGGGAACTGGTAGGCGCACGGGTGAGATTCAAACAGAAACTGGATTCTATAAGGGGGGAGGGGCTGGTTGCCATGGTTCCTTCAAAGGGAGGGGGGGGCGGGGACCTGGTCTCCCAGGTCTGAGGGCGGAGGGGGCTGGGCGGGAGGGGGGGGAGGGGGCTGGGCTCCTGGGTCTGAGGGAGGCGGCTGGGGTCCTGGGGCCTCGGTCTGCGGCGCCCCAGCTCCAGTGCAGGAGTGAAGGGGTCTTGCCACACAGGCGTCGCTGGGTCCTGCTTTCCTCTCAGAAGGTGGTGACCGCCCCTCGGGGCGTGCACTTAGTTCCTGGTCTCTGCGCCTGGCCCAGTCTCGCCCTCACCTTTCTCGAACTCCCGGATGTCCCTGCCCTGACTATCCCTGCATGATAAGCATCTGTCCCCCGCTTTCTAGGGAGCAGACCTTGAACTCTGAACCATCTGCTCAGTGGTGACTGAAGAATCAGGTGGTACAAGTGTCTTCTCGGCCCTGCTGTGGCTGCCTCCTCTGGAGCTCTCTTCCTGCAGAGTCTCTCCTCCCCCCTTCCCTCCTTCCCTGGTGCGCCATCCCCCACCCCCCATCTCCGTTTCTCTGTGTCCCTCTAGCTAGCTCCTTCCCTGTCTTTGCCCCACCTGCCACTCACCCATCTCTCAGGCCCCCCGCCCCACTCACTCCCTGGCTGGCTGGCAGCCGGGGCGCAGATCCCTGAATCAGCACTTTCCTGCTCTGGCAGGAGGCTGTTAGCCCGCAGTGTTGCAGGCTGCAGGGGCTGGTGTAGCGTCACTCTCACTGGGCCTCCCTGGCCCGGGGCCACACAGGTCCCGGCCAGCGTGACTTTCCTCTCATCTCAGAAGGGGTGCATCTGTGTTTACACGGAGTGTGTGTGTGTGAGGGGTTGTCTGCATCTATTTCCAGGCATGTTGTGAATAAATCTCTAGGTATTTGTGCAAAGCCACCCATTCACTCATGCATGCTTGCGCCCGCCCATCCACTCTTCCATCATCCCTCTTCCATCCAGCCATCCCTCCAAAGATGCACCCATCCTCCCAAGCATCCCTCCAACCAGCCCCTCATCCATTCATCCATCTTCCAGCCATCTATCCAGCCAGGACCTCCTCCACCCCACCACCCACTTACCCATTCAACCAGCCACCCATTCATTCATCCACCTACCCACCCCCCCACATACATGCATACACATGCGCGCATACACACACACACACACACACACACACTCTTCTATTTATCCATCCACCTGTTCATTCATTCAACCGACTGAGTGGCTCTGTGCACCATGGTGTCAGGCAGTGGGGAAAGAGACCTAAACCAAACCTCCCCTAGGGAGCTTCGGTGCTCAGCAGTCCTCCCCAGCGTGGCAGACTCCCTCCTCCCCCATGCCACATCAAGCGAGATCCTCACATTTCCTGGATGCAGATCTCCATTTAATCTTTTTTTTTAAGATTTATTTATTTATGCATACAGCCCAGAGGTGCAGGGGATGAGAGGATTCACCATGGACAAAGTGGGCAGCAGACGAGGTGGATCTACTGAAATCCACTGCTGAGGGGAGCAGCGGGGGAGACGGGAGAGGTCTGCCGCGCCATGTGGGTCAGCTCCCTGGCCGGGGATCGCACTCGTGCTGCAGCGGCTGCAGACAGCTTCATAGTGCTGAGACTTAACCCCAATGCGCCACCAGGGAGGCCCTCCATTTAGTCTTTTGAGAAGCCTCCACTTCCACAGGGGCCGGACCAGGCTATTCAGTACATCCCCGCCCTCACCGGCACGTGTTTTGGGGCTGTCTGGGACAGCCGTTCTCATGGGAGTGAGGTGCTATCTCGTGGTGGTTTTGATTTGCATTTCTCTGCCGACACGTGAAGATGAGCACTTTTTCACGCGCCCGTGGGCCATCTGTGCGAGCACGCGTTGGAAGCGTGTCCCGGCCAGCCCATCTGTGTACACAGCTCCAACCGTGTGCTCCCTGCTTACTGCCTTCCACGTGTCTCTCCCTGGGGAACTGGCTGCGTGGGACCCTGGGCAGCTCCAGCTGGGTGCAAGGGTCTGACTTTGAGTGGGTTTTGGGGAACTGCATGCACACACACATCGTGGGTGTGTCCCCCGCGCAAGCTTCTTGGGTGCAACTGCAGGCCCATCTGGGAGAATGCAAGCAGCTCAGCAATAGGATTCCTGTGAACCTGGGAGGGGCTTCTGGGGAATTCTACAGAATGACAAGACTGCGGTTGAGACTTCAGCAATGGGGGGAGGGATCGGGTGCAGTTCAGGACACCCACCCCCTCACAGTCAAAAATCCAGGTATAATTTTTAACTCCCCCGGAACTACTAATAGCCTGCTGTTGGTTGGAAGGTTTATGGCTAATATAAACAGGCCGTGAACACACAATAGCAGACGTGTGTCCCCTGCAGTATATGCTGTGTTCTCACAATCAAGTCAGCTGGAGAAAAGAAAGCGCTATTAAGAAAATCAGAAGGAAGAGTAAACACGTTCGCAGGACTGGGCTGGTGGACATGGGAAGTTTACCTCTGTTTACAACCAAATCCCCAGCATCCTGGACCCAGGCAGCTCAAACTCGCGCTATTCAAGGATCAAATGTATAGAGCAGCAATTGGGGGTTGGGGGAATGACCTAGAGGGAATTAGGACTCAACTCCTACCAGTCTTATCTTAAAATTGTGTTCACAGAAGAAGCAAGCTGTTTTTCATTAGATTATATTTACAGGGTCGTCACTGGGAGGGGATAGCACTGAGCATGATGGGGGGCCCCCAAGGCACCCCGGCAGGCTGCTGCTGCCCCCGCTCTGGTCTGTCTCTAAGGGAGTTAACCTCCCTGAGCCTCAGCTGTCTCCTCTGTGAAATGGGACTAACATAATGGCATCCACCTGCTAGGACCAAAGTGAAGATTAAATGAGAAAAGGCTTCCAAAGCACTTAGCGTGGCAGTCGGCGGCAACCATCCCGAACAGCTATTAATCCACCATTAACTGTTACTCGCAGCTTTTAAGAAATATTCATTAAGCACCTACTTGGTGCCAATGCCGGAGTTTATAGTGACTGGTTTTTCAACCCCCTGGATCCCTTAGGAAACAAAGGTATTATTTTTGAGACAATTGGAGAAAATCGGAGCTCAGACCTAAGAACGCGAGGTCACAAGGGCAGAAGCCGCCCCGGGCGGATTCGAACCCAGGTCCCCGGCGGGATCTCCCCCCACCCCGACGGCTGGGGCTCTAGGCTCCGCCTCCCCGCCCTCAAACCAGCGGGTTCCTCAGACCCAGGCGGGTCTGGGGGGTGGGATTTGAAGTCTTAGGTGCCGGGGAGGTGGGGGCGGGAATCCGGGCTCCTGGGTTCCTGAGAATGGGATGGGGGCGGGAGTTCAGGGGTCCTGGGAGAAGAGATGACTGGGGTCCCGGACTGCCCCGTCTGCAACAAGATCGGCTGGGGCCGGGACCCCAGGGGATTAGGGGCGCGCTGGGTCTCTGGCGCCTCGGTCCGGGCGAGCCTCCCGCTGTCCTCGCTGCGGCCGCGCGATTTCGGCTCTCCAGCCGCAGGTTCGGAGGGGAAGCGGGAGGGGCTGCAGGGGAGGAGCCGCGGACCTGCGACAGGGGCGAGGGGAGGAGCCGAGCGGGCACCGCGGCGGGCGCGCCGGGCTGCGGCGGCGGCGGCGGCGGCGGCAGCGGCTCGGGTGAGTCCGCTCCTCCCCCCTCCCCCCACCACAGCCCCCGCCCCAGCCAGATCCTGGGGGGCGGCCCCAGCGCGTGGGGGCGGGGGTAGGTGCACGGGCTCGCGGATCTCCGGCCGGGGAGTGGGAGTGCTGCAGCGCCAGCTGGCTGCCCCGGGAGGGGCACGTGGCTCTGGAGGAGGGGGCGTCCCGAAACACCTGGGTGTACCCCAGTCCTCGCCCACTGATCCACCCCGGGCGTAGGACTCTCTTACCCGCTCCATGGTCCCTAAGGATTTCGGGCCCCGCGACCTCCCTAGGCCCGGGACAGCATTCCTCTGTCCCCTGCAGCGCCTTGGGACCCCGGTATCTGCTGACCCCCCCACCTCCAAAAAATTCCCAGCCTCTCTGCAGCCGGGAGAGGCATTCAGGACTTCAACTCCCAGCAGTCCCTGCAGCGCCGGGTCTATAGAGCCGCAGCAGCGCGAGTGCGAGGCCTGCCGGGAATTGTAGTGTCTAAGCTCAACGGGCTCTGGGGGCCGGGAGGTGGGAGGGAGGGGGTGACTGGACCTCCCGGAGGTCGCCTGGGGTCGAGCAGCGGGCCGGAGTAAGACAAGATGTGAGGTTCAGATGGGCCGTTTTCTCCCGCCCGCCTCCCAGATCCGGCACCCCCTCTCACCACCTGGCGCGTGGGGCCAGGTCTGCAGCCCCTGGTCCGCCCTGCAACCCCCATGGGCTGCCGCCAGCCGCCGCCTAGGCTGCCATCCAGGACTCGGCAGGGCTGAGCGCAGGTGAGTCTGAGCGAGCCTGTCTCAGAGTCCTGGCCCTCTGCAGCCCCCCGCGCGGCACCTGTCCGTCTGTCAGTCCTGCTCTGTCTGTCCCTAATTTCCCCTGCACACCCCTCCCAGCCTGGCTCTGATATCTGACTCCAAACCATGTGTCACCAATTTGCTCTCTGCTCACATCCCTCTCTTCCCCCTCGTTCGGGGTCTATGCCTCCCCTCCCTCCAGCTCCCCACCACCCAGCCTTCCGCTGACCCGTCTCTCTGTTCCCCCCTCTGCAGCCTGTGGCCCCCTCTGGCCCCCGCCTGCCGTGTCCTCCCTGTATTTCTGCATCCCATCCATTCTCCAGCTCGCTGGTGCCCTCTTAAAGGTACTGCTGTCCACACTCTGGCCTCCTCGCTGCCGGCTTCCCACCCATCTCTGCTCCCATGAATTACCCACCAGATGACCCTCTGGCTTTTCACCCCAAGTCTCCATCCTACACTTACCTCCCGTGTGTCTGTTCATCTGTCTGGCTCTTCGGGGCCCTAGCTTGCCCTGCCCTATCTCTGCCTCCGCTCCTGCCAGCCCTCCTCCCTCAGCTTGGCCCTATCTCTGCCCCCTGCCTCGCCAGGGCTCCCCTGCCAGCACCATCTCTGCTCACTCTGCCCCGTCCAGCCCTCCCGCCGCTCTCCCTGTCTACTCCCATCTGGCCTCCTTCCATACCTGGAACTGGCCAAGCCCTTCCCCACCCCGGGCCGTTGCCATGCTGTTCCTGTTGTCTGGATTGCTTTTCCCTGCTCCAGCCCCCTGCCCCTGCCCACGCCACCAGAGTCCCCTGGGACCCCCCCTCCACGTCTGCCAGTCTGTGTCCCGTCTGTCCTGGTGTTTGGTGGCTTGTTTACGCCTGTCTCCTCTCATTGGATCCTGACACCAGGAAGTCGGGGGACGCAGCAGCTGGCACGGTGCCTGGCGTGTAGTTGGCGCTCAGTGAATAGTTGCTGAATGAACAGATGATGAATGAGTGTCCCCTTGTCTGTCCATCCCTAGATCCCGTCTTTTCACCCATGCGCCCTAATCTGGTCTCCTTGTCTGCCCACCCCCTTATCTGTGCCCCCGATCACTATCCCTCAATGCGCCCGTCTGGGTCTTCCTCCTTGTCCATTTGTCCCTGTTCTCTGTCACCTTGTCCGTTCATGTCAAACTGTCCCGTTGTCTGTCTGTCCTGTTTATGTCCTCTGGCCTGCCCCCCCCAATTTCAGTCTGCTTGTTATTCTGCCCTAATTTATTTTCCCTTTTGCATTCCTCCCTCATATCTGTCCCCTTACCCATCTGCCCCCCACCCGCGTCCCCCGGCCTCCCTGCCTCCTCTGTCTCCGCATGCCCATCACCTCCTCCCTTCTCTTGCACCCCACCTGCATCCTCCTGAGGACAGGACCCGCCGGCCACCATGTCGGGGGACTACGAGGATGACCTGTGCCGGAGGGCAATTATCCTGGTCTCAGAACTCTGCACGCGGGTCCGAGACGCCGACACCAGTGACAGGTGCCAGGAGTTCGACAACCTGCGGATCCGAGGTTACCCCCGGGGTCCAGATGCAGGTCAGCACCCCGCGTCTCGGCCGCTGCAGCCGGATCTTCAGAGATTCAGAACAGACCCGCTCAGCTTTCCACTCCCGGGGGCCAGTTCTTCCTAGAGTCTTGCCTCCATCCTGCCCGCTGCTGGTCTCCCGGACCTCTGATCTAAGAAGGAGGAGCTCGGTGGTCCAGTGACCCCTGACCTTTGGGGTGTTTGCCCTGTGCCCCCCTACATCTCCCCTTCAGATATCTGGGTGCCTCTCACATAGTGCCTGGGTCTGAATCCCACCTTCCTCACTTCCTAACTTGATGGTTTAGGGAGACGATGCTTCTGTGCCTCAGTTTCCGCATCCATGGCAGTAATAAAAGTCACCCCTTGGGGATGATAAGTCACCATCTCGTGGGGCAGTGGAGAGATTCAAGCACCAGAATCCACTGAAACGCTTAGAATAAGCTGGTCTACATGGTGATCGATCATTCAATACATACTGGGAATGCACATATTGAGCGCCAAGTGTGTACCGAGCAGTGTCTGGGGTGGGCTTATTTCATGGACTGCTCATGATGATCCATGTGCCATGGGGGAAACTGAGGCTCAGAAGGGTGAAGTGACCTGCCCAAGGTCACCCAGCTAAGAAGCAGCAGGGTTCCGAGAGCAAGAAAGTGGTGTGCGTGGCTTGGTCCAGGTTGACGGGGGTGGGGAATAGTCATGTGCGGAGTTTGGGGTGACCGTCTGCAGGCTGTGGGGGGACAGCAATGACAAAGACCCAGAGGGCTGCAGGGCTTGTGACCCCCACAGCCT
>PVIJ01022809.1:0-15391 GCA_004024925.1 Scalopus aquaticus
GCGGGGAGGGAAGGAAAAGGGCACAAAATGGAATAGAAAAGAACACAAGGGACCATGGAGGTGGATTACAGGTGAATTGGTGGTGGGCTACCCAAGGGGAATACAAAATGTAAAAGACATAAATAACAATAAAAATATATATTAAAAAAAAATGGTTTCCTGTTGCTTGCCTGGTATTTCCACGACTGATGGTGAGACAATGAAAGCTTCATTTCCAAAAGAGAGGAGCGATAACTACTAATTGTCTATATCTACACCAAACCCACAGGGACTTGACAGAATTTTATTTAAAGAAAATCTCTGCAGTAGTCCTTGCCTCTGAGTATACATTAAAATCACTGAACGTGACTTTTACCCCAACACAATTGTACTAGAATCTCTTAAAAGTTGGAGCCAAGGCATGTATTTAAGATGCTTCCCAAGTGATTCTAGTCTACAGCCAGGTTGAGAACCCCTAGGACCAAGGCTTCCTCTGTCTTCTCATGAGCTGCTTCTCTCCAACACCCGTTAGCCTGTGCTTGGGTACCGCACAGCCATCAGCCTCTTTGTCCTGTCTCCATCATGAGTGGACAGCAGTAGTCAGCGCCTGTCCTCCCGGGAACGTCTGCCTCTTTTGCTCTGGCTCTGCTCTCCACCCTCCTGGGAATAAGCAGCTAAAACGAGAGGGCCACCATGGTCAGGCTGAGGAGGAACCTGTCTGGGCTGTCTCCTAGGTATGCAGAGCAGTGGTGCATGTCTAGTCAGCATGCTGGCTTCTGGAGCCTTGGAGAAGACGAAGGTGTGGTGTGTTCTGTCAGTGAATTTTATGCACATTAGATGGTGCTCAATTCGGTTTTTAAAAGAGGCTCAAGTAAAACGACCCTTACTGCTGCTGAAACTATCGACTGGGGTCAAGTATGGTTGTTCCAATAAATTTTTGACCGCAAGGGATTATGCGAAGCGAAATAAGTCAGAAGGAGATAAATACTGGGTGGCTCCATTTATATGTGGAATATAGGGAAACCAAATAAGGGCTCAGACAAAGACATACCTTGAAAGTTGGCCATAGATCTGAGGCATCCAGGAGGGGTTGGGGGAGGGGTGAAGATGAGGTGGGGAGGAAGAGTATAAGGAGCTATGGTGATGGGTGCCTTGGTGGTAGGAAAACTACAGTGACTACACCTGAGGGGAGAAATCATATTCTGTCCATTTAAAAATAATTTATAAAGAAAAAAATCATTACACCAAATAAATTCATTAATTTGATCTACTAACTCACTGTGCTGAAGGGAGAGGGCACATCCTACACACTCCTAGCTGACCTAGTTACACTAAAAGCTTCTTCAAGAAAGTTGAGATCATTTAATATGGTGGTTTTCATCTGCCTAAGGTGTGATTTTTATGTAGGTGCAATATTCATATTTCATGATTTAAGTAACTGTATATATGTACTTAAAAGAGTTTGAAAACACTTTGATTAAAAATGTTTCTTCCTTGGACT
Organism: Scalopus aquaticus; assembly: GCA_004024925.1. NCBI lineage: Eukaryota > Metazoa > Chordata > Mammalia > Eulipotyphla > Talpidae > Scalopus > Scalopus aquaticus. The sequence continues at coordinate 1,481 of PVIJ01022809.1, forward strand.
TGGACGGGTGGGTCTGTATGTTGGAAGGGACAACAAACAAAGCAGGAAGGAGTCCGCCACACAGGGGCCGGAGCTGGCTTCTGGCTTTGCCCTCCTGGCACCACCAGTAGCTCCCCTCTTCTGTCTACTTCTGTTGACCTTGAGTTACGTTGGCACAGGGGGAAGAAGAGAGAATTGTGCTTACCAGAGTCATGCTTTAGTACTTCATCTCTTATCATATGGTATCCGTCTCCACCACTGGCGAGGAAACTTGGGAGGATCACTTTATACAACTTATCCATCTCCAGAGGCTCGTACATGGGCACTCGACATTGGGTGCAAAGAACATCTAATGTGACCACTCTGTCCCCAGGATTTCGGGAAAGATCATAGACCACATGGATTCCTAGAACAGAAATGAATTCATATGTTTTCACTGGAGCTAAAGGGACAATTTCTGTTTCCTAAGAAAGGGATTTGGGCCAAAATCTGGAATTACGGCACTGGGCTTGGTTTTCTTTAGTTCAAGCTTGAGCAAAATTTCATCAAGAGAATAGAGGTGCATTGCAGTTACCCTCTCTTGATCTATCCTTGAATTCCTCCGGGAGGTCTGAGAACCACCAGGAAGAAAACTGGCTGTGGCGCTGAATGGGCTAGGGGTGACTCTAGGGATTAACCCCATCTTTTAAAAATCTTGAACAAATTGGTCCAGCAACATAGGCACAGAACATTTGTTAAAATTTGGAGGACTACTAAATGGTAATAATCTGGGTCCGTGTCACTGTGACAAAACACAGCTGCCTGGCACTGTTAGGACATCAAGCCCATGGTTCCTTGCAAGTACTCCTGGGAAAAGTGTACAATGTCTGCTTTACCCCACAGGCAGCAGATTGGGGCTCCTTCACCTTCTGAGGCCTCTCCACAGTGGAGTGTTCTGTAGAGGGAGGGCTCAGCAAGGCGGTGGTGCCCATCATGGGGTTGTGTGGTCTGAAGTCAAAAGGTGTAGCCAAGTGTGGTGTCAAAGTAAAATAAGATCATTACATGAAGGGCTAATTCACTGTACACTGGAGTTAAGTATTGCCAAAAGTATTCTGGAAGTCCTTGTGACTCGGGAAGCATGTATTTTCATTTAATTTTTCACTTCAGTCCATGAGATAGGCAGGTTTTCTCACTGTGTTCAGAGAGGTGGAAGACGTGCCCCAGGCCACAACGGGACCAGAACCAGGTGCTCCACGTTGCCTGCATGGCAGCTGCCCCTGGCAGAAATCATCTTTTGTTAATACTGATTGGACACTTCATTTCTTTGAACCTCCGCCTGGTTCCAGGCAATCATGAATAGAATAGATTTTTTTTTTTTTACAAAGAATATTGAATGTTTAGACAACTCAGATCTAAATAGAAATGAAACGTACTCTCAAGGCTGTTGACCTGCTTAGAGTTTGGAGTTTGGCTCCTGAAGAGGAGCCATTTGAAGTCCAAAACAGACTCGGCAAGTACTACTTAGTGCCAGGGCCTGGGGCTTTGACCTGACCTCAGCTCAGAGGTGTGGTTGAGAGGGTATGCACTGGTGTTAGGTGGGAGAAAAGTCAAACCAGCCTGGCCACAGAGGGGGAGGCCTGGTGAGGGGGCCTTAGCCTACCAGCAGGAAATCCCATCTCACCCTGGATGGTGACTTACCGCCCACCTGCAGGAACTCTCCACTGGACTGGCCGTATCGGTGCACGCTGTGCTCAAAGGCCTTCTTCAGGGTGGAGCCTTTTAACTGGACCAGGTCAAAGGTGCCTCCAAAGGGCAGCACAGCAGCCAGATTCTCCCAGGTTATCATGCCTGAAGGTAGTCACAGATGAGGCAAGAAGGAAAACAGTTTGAGAACAAGCTTGCCCCAGAGCGGTTTCCCTTGGGATGGGAGGAGAGAGAGAGATGGGAGACACAGGGACTTGGAGAACTATTAGGGAAGCATCAGTTGTGTTATGTGGTTTCTGACACTCAGGAGGGAATGGATTCAAGAAGTCTCTACCACTGGACAAGATGGCGAGAACTTATAAAAGGCTGTAGTTCCAAATCAAGGGTTCTCTGCCTTGGATCTTCTGGCCTGGGGCTGGATCTCCAGTGCATGGCAGCTACCCCTGGCAGAAATCATCTTTTGTTAATACTGATTGAGCATTACTCCGTTTCTCCAGTGTGTCCCTGCCTGTTCCTGTTGTTACCATGAGATGAAACCCGGGGCTTATGCTAAAACTGGTGGTGAGTGTGGTGTGGTAACACACATTTGAAGAGATGTGAACTTGTACTTCTGAATCTTATACAGTGTTGTAGATCAAGTTACTTCAATAAAAAAATAATATGAAACAAAACCAGAATGAAAAAAAAAAGAATTATTTTGACAGTGTACCATGGTGGACTACAGGAACTACAAGAATGCTTGAATACCTATCTACTTGGTTTGTTTTATCATATGCTATAACTCTGGATATCTGTGAATGCAATAAAATAATTTAATCCATTGGTTTGTTTTTCCAGTACAGGAAATTGACAGTTTTGTCTTTCTCTTTCCAGATATTAGCGTGGAGGCTGTCAATATTTTGCATAAATCAGCACCAATCAGTATTTCGTTCTGTGAGTTAGAAGTTTAGATTAAACTTGGGTTCCACTAACCCTAGATGTTGCCTTTGTGTGCAAACACGTAACACCCAAGCACGTGTGTCCTTGGGGATGGGCACTGACAGCAGTTAGCCCAAACTGAAAGCAGTGACATGATGGTGTGTGGCTAGCCAAGGGGATGAGCTAAGACAGCTGTCGGCATGTCAGGGGGCACAGGCTGAGCTAGGGACCCCGAACCCCACAGCGCACCGTTGTTGCGCTCGTCAATGGGAGACCGAATCCCGCCTCCATTTAAAATGCACATGGACACGTGGTTCCAGAACAGTTCATCTGAGTGTCTAAGGTTGTTGTTAATCTGCAACGAGAGAGTGAAAATTCGTATTAGTTATGCTGGGTCTCTTCCTTCAGATCAATTTCAGGAAGTTGGCTAGTTCTACTGAGGAAAGAGCTGTTTTCTCCCTGCTCCTGTTTTCCTAGAGATTTCTCAAGAAAACCTTGAATAACACAGGTTTTTACTGCACAGATTCGCTTATATTCATATTTTTTCAGCCTTTCCTCTTTCTCCTCCTGCTGAGCTTCTCAACATGAAGATGATGAGAATGAAGACATTTATGATGATCCAGTTATGATGTTCTTAATAACATTTTCTTTTCTCTAGCCTACTTTGTTCTAGTATGTAATACATATAACATACTAAATATATGTTAACTGTTTATGTTATGGGTGCAGCTTCCGTCAACATCATGCTCTCAGTTACTAAGTCAAAATTATACAAGGATTTTTGATTACATGGATCGGTGGGGGGGCGGGTAGTCCTAACACCAGCATTGTTCAAGGGTTAGCTGCAATTAGAACTAGTTTTATGCTATGAGTAGCAAAGATCACGACTGTGACCAGTCCTCTGTCAGATTCTTAGAAGCAAGTTGCTCTGAGCTTCCTCTCTCGAGATCCTTGTGCTTCCAAAGTAGTGGGCTCTGTGGTGGCAGCAGGAGCCGCCCGGTATGTGCTGCAGTGCTGCTGCGCCTTCACGGCCTCTCCTCAGGTAGCCTGAAAACCTTTCAACTCCAGGCCTCAGGCCAACAAGATCCCCGCCTCCACATCTAGGTCCCCCACCAATTTCCACGTTGGCAATTTTGAGAGACAGCTTTCTGAAATTGAGGAGCATCAAGTTCATTCTTACTTTTACAAATATATGGTTAGTTACAAGAAATAAAACAAATGCTTTCCATATGGAAAAAAGAAAGTGCAAAAGCAAGTTTTTACACTTCCCCAGTCTCTTAACAAAGAGTTAAGCAATCTGGGGTGTTTCTTTTTGGACCTTTCTCTAAACAGTTACATACTGGTTTCTCTTCAGCTACTTCTCTCACTGATTGCAGGATGCCGAGGACCAGGCTTGGTCTGGCCTTGTGTAGGGTAAATGAAAGAATGATCAGGATTTTCTGCTCTCCCACCAATGACAGACCCCTGCGGGCCTACACTTGTGCCTGATGGCGGCACCTGGAGTAGGGTGTGGGCGTGCGTGAGTGGGCGCACCTGGGCCTGGAGACTGGGCTTATAAAAGCAGCAGCAGCAGCAGCGAACAGAGCATAGCGGTAGAGGATCCTGAGGTGGGCTGTACCAGAGAGACCAAGAGAGAACACCAGAGAGCCCAGAGACAGCAAAGATTCACTGGGGGCTGAGAGACCTGTCAGCCTCCCGGCCCCCTGGCCCCGCTTGCCTGCCCTGTACTGGCTGCCTCACTGTAAAAGAACATTAGAGGTATCAAAAAGCCACCAAGGGCTCCAGGACTCCTCCTTTACCTCCTGCCCACATCATAGAAAACCTGCTCTTCCTACCGCTACAATAGTCGACAAGATGGTTCAATGCAGATGGGCGTGGGGCCCTCTGAAGACTTTAGGAGGGACTGAGGGGTGGTGGGCCTCCGCTGTGTGGGCACCTTCCCAGAGGTGGCCTGAGGAAGATGAGGCCCTGGTGCATGTGGAGAGGACTCTGCATACTGTGGGGAAGGCATTGGACGGACATGGTGCCTGCTTGGAGGCAGGGCTGGGGGTTGAGTGTTCCCTCACAGCTCTGCAGCTGGAGTCCAGACAACACTGGAGGTGCCACGGCAGCACAGGAGGTGACCAGAGTCCAGGAGCTTCTAGAAGAGCTGAAGACTCTGCAGGAGCACTGGTGGTGGACAAGGTCCAGGAGCTGCAGAACAAGACCTTGTGCGGAGGAGAGGGCCACCGAGGACCAGCCCATGAACGCTGAGGCAGCAGACTCATCAGGAAGAAAGAATAAAGCCCCGATGGCCTAACCCCGCCAGAAGGCGGGGGAACTTTGGCAGGTAAGGTGCATGGGCCCTACGGTGGATGGTATTGCTTGTACACCCCAGGAGATGAGAACCAAGGTGTGGCCAGGGGGCCTTGGTGGCCAAAAGCGGCCTGTGCTCTGCCCAGCACTCCCAGGGCCACAGCCCAGAGAGGCAACGGCCAGAGTAGAGGAAGGGGCAGGCGTGAGAGCAGCCCAGGACTGGCTGAGGGAGAAAGACCTTGCCAAGTTCTCTGGCGCCAGGCAGAGGAGAGGTATTAAAAGCCAACTTAGATAAGGCAAAAGCTAATGCTAAGACTGGGAAGCCCTGAGCGGCTGTTAAGCACTCTAAGTATGTTAAAGACCAGTGACTCTCTTAAAATCACCGTTCGTTGTTGAATAAGGGTGAGGAGCTGAGGAGCCCGTCCTTGGGGGACGGGTGGGGCACGTGGCTTGTGGAGACCACAGCTGAAGTGGGGACCCGAGAGAGGCCACATGTGGCACTTGTCTCCATGGCTCCTGACCCGTGTGTGTGTGTGTGTGTGTGTGTGTGTGTGTGTGTGTGCGCGCGCGCAGAGGTTTGGCCTGAGTGCAGGGTCTGCGCGTCACAGTGGTGGCTGTGAAAGCCGAGTGTTGTAGTGACGGCAGAGAGTACCCCTGGGGATTGGGCGATTACCCGCCCCAAAGAGCACAGTGTCTCCAATCTCAGAGTGAGCGCATCCTGGGGGTGGATGCAGAGTGAGGCTTGTGGCTTAGACCACAGCTGGAGAAGGCCGGGAAGCCTGACAGCTCCCGGCGTGTTATGGCAGATGCTGTGAGTGGTTCCCCCACCTCAAATGAGCAGCGTCTTTGGCAATAGAATTGGTGGATCATCTGCCAGCACCAATAATCTTGTCTTTTGCCCACAGGTTGGTGCCCTGCCTGGGCTTAATTGTATTGTGGTGTTTATCTTCACCAAGGGAAATGTGTAGATTGTACAGCGAAAAAACCCTGAGGGGGTAAATGAAAGAATGATCTGGATTTTCTACCCTCCCACCAAAGATAGACCCCTGTGGGCTCTCACTTGTGCCTGAGGGTGGGCACCTGGAGTAGGGTGTGGGTGTGGGTGTGTGTAAGTGGGCACACTTGGGCTAGAGACTGGGCTTATAAGAGCAGCGGCCGCTGCAGCGGAAGAGAATGTTGTGGTGGGTGAAGCAGAGAGCCCAGGAAGAGTGAAGTGCAGCCTTCTGGCCTCCCGGCCCCCCTTGCCTGCCCTGTACCTGGTTGCCTCACTGCAAAAAAAACATTAAAGGTATCAAAAAGCCACTGAGTGCTCCAGGACTCCTCCTTTACCGGCATGCCTGAATCAGAGGGAAACTGCCCCTGCCCACAGAATTGGCGGATCATCTGCCGGCACCAATACTCTTGTCTTTTGCCCATAGATTTGTGCCCTGCCTGGGCTTAGTTGTATTGTGGTGTTTATCTTCACCAAGGGAAACATGTAGGAAACAACACCTTGGAACACATGGTACCTGGCTGTATCCCAGGTACCATGCTGAGTGCCAAGAAATGGTCCCCTGTGTGTGGGCTTTGAGGCTGAGTCTGATGGGGACAACTTGGCTCAGCATGGACCCCTGCTCTGTCCGTGGGCAACTGAATCGTACCTCCACTTAAAATGCACATGGACTTATGGGTCCAGGACGACAGCTACTCCTCGCCTTGCAGGGAAGTGGACACAGGCACTTTTCATGGGTGATCTTGCTCCGCCGTAGGACCTACTATTCTCATGGTAACTGTTTGTTGTCATTCCTTGCTTGGGGAGGAGGTTCCAGCCACACAGGTCTAGGCTCTCTGGAGCTAAGAGGACAGGTCAGTGCAAAACAGTCTGGCTCAGGCAGATGTGTTTTATGTACTATGTCTATCTCTTTGGAGTAGCAGAGTTTGTGTATTCACATTATTTTATAAAAGGAAGCAACATCCAAAATTCAGGCAGCTAAGATAAACACCTTAAAGGCTTCTGTTCTTATAGAGCAATCAATTGATGGTCAGCTGACCTAGTCCGGACCCCATCGTAAAGCAGTCAGTATGAATCTATGTCCAGATTTTGTGTGGATACAGATTTTTTAAAGTAATGTTTAACTGCGGTAATATTGGGGTACCCCATTGGGTATTGCCACCATAGTACACCCACCCCACCTTACCCATAGAACATTGTGCTTCCTTCCTTCTTTTTTCTCCCCCTCCCCCATTCCTTTCCCTCTATTGGTGTCTCTGTTGGTCTGTATTAGCTATCAAGAGTTAGTTTTTCAGCTTGTCTTTATCTATTTACTTTATATTGCATATATTAGCGACACCATCTAGTATTTATCTTTCCCCTTCCGACTTATTTCACTTAGCATTATCCTTTCAAGCTTCATCCATGTTGCCACAAGTGGCATGAGTTTGTCTTTTTTGATTGCTGAGTAGTATTCCCTCGTATATATACCACATCTTCTTGATCCACTCATCTATTCTGGGCACTTAGGTTGTTTCCTGAGTTTAGAGATATTAAGCAGTGCTTCAATAAACATGGGAATGCAGGTTTCCTTTCAAATTAGTGTCCTTAACTTTTTTGATAGATGCCTATGCCTAGGATTAGAATTACTGGGTTGAATGGTAGATCCATTTTTTAAAATCAATTTTTGTTCTTTTTTAAAAAGATTTACTTATTTTATGCATACCAGCTGGGGTACAGACCAGAGGTGTGGGGCGGCGAGAGGGTTCACCAGAGAGAGTGGGGAGCAGAACCGGCAAATGGATGGAAATACACTGCTAAGGGGAGCAGCGGGCGAGGCAGGAAAGGTCTGCCTCGCCATGTGGGTATCTCCCCGGCCGGGCGACGAGCTCGCGTCACCACTACGGACAGCTCCACAGCTCAGTGCTTAACTGCTGAGCCACCAGGGAGGCCCAGTACATCCATTTTTAATGTCTTGAGACACCTCCCTACTGCTTTCTATAATGGGCATGGATTTTTTTAAAGATTGCCAATTCTGTAGCTATCAGTTCACCCCTTTTTCACCCCTATCCTGGCAGAGGCCCCCATCTCCTCTTCCCCCCCACTGCTCACCATGGCATCGCAAATCAGGTTGCCCATGTTGCATTCTCTGAAGCGGCAGGATTCAGTGGAGCCATCCAGATAGACGATTGTTTTCCCCAATTCTTGGGTGGAATAATTATCTAATTTTATCCTCCATTTATTAATGTCAGCTTTTATGCTTGGATCTAGTTGAAAGGGAAAAAAAAGCAGCTTGCTGTTAAAGCAGGTATCCCACTGCTCCTTCTGTGCATAAGGAATCGGGTATTATTTAGCTTAGTGTATGTTTCTTTGCCGTATTTGTGTACCTGTTGGTTTTGATTGTGAAATTTCTTTAGGAACCTCTATTTTGTTTCCTGGTAATAAGACCCAGAATGGCTCTTAATTTAAAAATTTGTGCCAAGTAGCCGAACACCAACTAATTGCAAATGTGTGAGAACCACCGGGGATGCATTAGTGGTGGTGACCCGGAGGCCAGGGCCGGTCTAAAGGGCTGACTCAGGGCTCTGGGCCTCCGGGCCTCCTCCAGATGCGGAGAGGCCCATTTTGTGACTGCAGGGTCTTGGGGCAGATGGCACCTCACCAGCCATCTCTCCTCATCCCTGATGGTAAATAGGAAAGGGCAGGAAGCAGCATAGGCAATGTTCACATCCACTATGTGAAAATGGGTGATGAAAAACCCATTTTTAGTCTGAATCCCAGACAAGAGTAAAACAGACCCTCCTTCACTTGATAAATAAACTGAAACCCATCAAGGCCAGGTGGCTTGCCCCAGGCGCAACTGCTCCAGGTGTGGTGAGGGCAGGGCTGTACCCTGCTCTGCTGAGTCTGAACCCCTGTCTTCAATACTGGTGTTCCTGTGTCAGGAGTTGAGCATGGTTTCCCGGGCTGGGCTCAAGCTTGGAAAAGAGCAAGAAACAATGACAGTGTCTGATGCTGAGAGGACTTGGAGAAGGCAATGGGAGTTTCTGGCATTTGGATGTGTTTTTAATCTCTGTATACATGAAGAGGCGAACTCAAGGAAGAAGTTAAATTCTTCAGAAGTATTAGTCTTGTCCGGAAACATGAACCAGATCAAGCCATAACAAAAATTCCAGAGTGAAGTGATGGAACATTCCCCAAATTTCACATACCTTCAGGAATGCTGCTGTTGAGAAGAATGGGATTTCCATGTGAAGTGATGACATTTCCCTTTTCATCAAACTCAACCTTCAAATAGCCTAGGTATTTGCCAAAGGCATAGGCCTGGACCACAGGAACCTGCCTTCCATCGTCAGAAGTGACTATGAATGGATAGTTTCCAACAGGCACCTCTTTGGAAGGTGGAGTGCCTAAAATGAGAGAGCCAAAGCCGATCAAATCAGCCCTTGTACACAGCTGGCTGTGCACCAGCAGGCCGCTGGCCAGATGACAGTGAATTTTAAATTGATGATTTGCCAGCTGCTGCTTTACATAGCCGATCTTTCAGAGCCTGGCTGGGGCATCTGCCTCTGTTTCTGAATGTCCTTCTGGTGCATGAATCCTTCCATTCTCAATGCCATGGACTTTTACGAAGCTCTTCCTAAGTTCAGGGCACTGTGCCTAGCGCTGGGGGCGATGCAGATGCACTACTGCTAAGACCCCCGCCTTCATCCCGACCTCTCTCAGCAGTCAGGTGGATTAGCCAAGCCACAGCGTTTCAGTTCCCACACCTGCAAAATGGGTGAAATCACAGTGCCCACCTCACAGGGCTGCCACATTTCCTATAGAGTGGCTGCTACATAGTAGATACTCAGTAAATATGTATTCTTTCTCTTACCAGGCGATGGTGACCTCAGATACACAGGCCAAAGCGTAGAATCTTTACTGGAAGAGGGGCACAAATGACAGGCCTGTGCTCAGGTGTTGTGCTCAGTGCTGCAACCACACAGGCACCTTGTGGAAGCCACATGCACGCAGGGAGCTGATCGGCCCACATCCTGCCCACGTCGGCCAGACCTCACGTGGGGCAGGCTCTGCTGACTGTCTCAAAGGGGCCATCAAAGGGGGCCATCGGGGAGAGTGTGGGAGCTGCTCATGACCCGGGGGCTGGAGCACCCTGCCTCCCGGAACAGGCCCCTTGAGGGCAGGGAGCATGGTTAAATGGAGCCCAGAGCCCTGGACTCCCATTCCTTGACGCATTCCAGTTCTGAAGGGGACTGTGGTTCATATGTCACCTCCATGGAGACAATGATATAGTTTGAAATGTTTTAAGTGAGGAACTATAGAACAATGTCTTATCCTCCAAATATCCCCCAAGGCAGGTCCTATTATTCACCCCACTTTACCGAGGAGAAGACTGTCACAGAAGGTATGTGAAGGGCAACAGGCTTGGGGTACTGCGCTTCTACCCTCCGCCTCCCCAGCACAGCCTAACAATGTGGTTCTCACAAAGCTGAGGCGCTGGCTCCAGTGGCCACATACAAACTCAAATGCAGGCCCAGGGACTGCACCTTTGTGCCCCAAATTGTTTCTGGGCTTCTTTTTGTCTAAGACAAACTGGGGTGAGTGTTATGAAAACCCCACTCCTGCCATGCTCCTCTCCCTACTTCCATCTCAACCACAGAACAGAAATTCTGCAATTACCATCACGTTGCATGCAGCAAACAGCTGTTGCCAACCTTAACTTTTCATTTTCTTGCTCCTCTGGAAAAATAAAGAAATCCTGGAACTTTATTTTTACAAAAGCACCCACCTTGGGAGCCAGTGTGCAGGCCTGTCCCATCGCCTTTGCAGTGCACAGCCTCAAGTGCAACCGGCAGACGCTGGCTGTGACAACCATAGATGTTCTGAGACACCGCAGAGTAAGAGGAAGGCTGACACTCTCACCAACCTGGCTTACCTTTGGGCAAGGTCAGAATCTGGTCAAAGAGTGCCACAGTCCCCTCCCACCTTCTCAGCTGCAGAAGGGAGGGGAAGATGAACTCCTCTGAGCCGATGCTTGGGAAGGTGCAGTTCCCACTACTTCCACCAGGTGGCACAGGACACTCCATCCAGGAGGAAATGGTAATCTACTTTAGAAATGACCGGGTCAGGCTGTTTCCTGGCAACCCAGGAGAAGGGCAAGCCTGACTTTTTTTTTTCAGTTGAAGTATAATTGAATAGAATACAAAGAAGACATACAAATGGCAGACACAGGAAAAGATGCTCAACATTACTAATCATCAGGGAAATGCAACTCAAAACCACAATGAGATACCTCCTGACACCTGTCAGGATGGTTATTATCAAAAAGAAATAAGTGCTGATTGGGGGTGGGGGTGGGGAAAGGGGATCCCAGTGCACTGCAGGTCCAGTCAATATGGGAAATAGTACAGAGATTCCTCAAAAAATTAGCACTTATGATCCAGCAATTCCACTTCTGGGTATATATGCAAAGAAAATGAAAACACTAATTTAAAAAAGTATGTCTGACTTTCAATCTTTATTTTTCTGCCTTCCATAGACATATCAGGACTTAAATAGAATGGAAACATTAGGAATCTCACTCCACGGGCCAGCACCTCATCGGATGAGCACTACAGTCTGCACATGCGAGCTTGACCCCAACTCCCTTTTGACAGGGGACTTTCTCCAGTTTTGGGAAAGGGCTTTTGATAGGGTATATGACATGTCATTGGCATCTTAAAAGGATTTAATTGGGAACAAGGGACTAAGGCATTAGCTGGTCTACTTTGGCTCATCACGGCCTCTTCCACAGTTAAGGATTCTTTGCTTCCCCTTAACTGAGCAATTCCAGGAAGCCACTGGCAGAGAAAGCAGTCCAGGGCTCCACATTTTCCACACCATTCCATGGTGCCCAGCCAAAGATGCTCATGCTCAAAATAGATTCTCTCCAATGGAACCACACATCTGTCTTTGGAAACCCACTTGTCATCTTGGTAGGAGGGAAATTATCCTTCAGAATTCTAGCCCAGCCATCTAGCAAACACACACTCTAGGCCCACACCTGGAGAAGCTGTGGAGTTGTGGGCTGGCATAGACTTGGTGAGCGGGCATTTCTTACCACAGCGTGGTGCCTTGTGTGGGGAGCAGCCCCTCAGGAATGTGATGGTCCCCAGGGTGGCCTCCCAGGCACCGGAGAGGGAGGATCATGTGACAGAGGTGAAGGAAGCAGCCTTTGAGGAGATTTTCAATTGACTGAAGGAACTATAAGAGGTTTTAAGGCAGTCCATGCTAGGATTTTCACATATATAGGAAGTGGCTTAAGAACTTCTGGACTTCTGTAGGACTGGACTTCTATTTCTTATCATAGCTTCTATAGGACTTGAGTTTTAAATTTGGAAGGGCTCAGTCCTGCAGACACTGCTCTTAACTGTCTCCTGGTCCCTGTCTCCTCAGGCAAGCCCCAGGCTTGGCCACCAGTAGCTTTGGGCCTGGATAACTCTTCGCTCAGAGACTTTGAACTGGTCTCTGAGCATCTCTTTAAAATCCAGTCTCCCTTGATCAAGAAGATGTGGTACATGTATACAATGGAATACTATTAAGCAATCAAAAATGATAAACTAATGCAATTCACAGCAACATGGATGGAGCTAGAAGGGATCATACTCAGCGAAATAAGCCAGAAGGAAAAGGAAAAATATGGAATGGTTTCACTTATAGGAGGAATATAGTGGGGCCAAATAAGAGATCAGAAGGAGAAAATAACACAAAAAACAAAAACTAGCAGGCAACCATAAATAAGAGACATTCTTGAGAGGGAGGAAGAGGGACCAAAACAGGGAAGAAAAGAGCACAAGGGACTATGGTGATGGTTCACAGGTGAATTGGTGGTGGGAAACCTACAGGGATACACAATAATGTAAAGGATATAAAAAAACAAAACAAAACAAAAAACAAACCCAGTCTCCACACTGCAAACTGAGTGATCTTTCTAAAACATAAATGTGATAATATATTTCCTGGCTTTGAAATATTTCCTACTGGCCTTAGGAAAAACACTACCATTTTTGATGCGAGTACCATAACCTATAAGACCTATACGATACAGTTTTCTCTTAGCTTGCCAGCTTCCTGTGGACCCCTTGCCCTGCACGTCCACTGTCTTAGCCCCGCCCATGCTTGACCACATCCTTGGAGTGAGCCCTGCTGCCAGAGGCCTGCATATACATTCTGTACATCTTTTTGCTTCAGGTTATTCATCTGTAAAATAGAGACCTTCATAGGGTTGTCAGGAGGATTAAAGAAGTTAATGCAGCAAGTGAAGTTAGAAACTCAATAAAGATTAGTGATTATTATTTAATAATAATAGTTAACTCCTGTATGTCTTCCTGGTCTTAGCCCCAGTGTCAGTTCCTCAAAAGAACTCTCAGCCTTGGTCAGGTCCTGCTATAGATGCTCTCGCCGCATCTTGTACCTCTCCCTTTACATCATGTTCTGTGGTTATAGATGATATGATTGACTTATTTGCAAAATTATGCTTAAAAAATGATCAGATTCAGTATCCCTTTAAAGACAATACATTCCATGGAGGCAGGAGCCGCTGTGCACCTAGCATGCAGTAGGTGTTAAGTAAACGTTCGTTGAATGCTTTTGTGGGGAATCCACATGTGAGGTGAGCAATGATGATGTGTTAACCCTTCTCCCCACTAGCCCTCAGTTCAGTATCCTCAACTAACCAGCTGGTGAAGAAAACTGAGTTGCTGGGAGTCAACAGAATGGGTTTTGGTGCTGGTTCATTGTCAGTCTGGTTACATTCTGGGGCTACTTTTATTTCTTAGATTTATACAAGAAGAGACTTAATGGCTGGTTTTTAAAAAGGTGGTTTACATAAAATGTATAGAAGAAAATATAGGCAAAACTCTACATGACATACATCTCAGCAAAATCTTGAAAGACACATCCCTCAAAGCAAAGGAAGTAAAAGACAATATAAACAGATGGGATTATATCAAAATAAAAAGCTTCTGTACAGCAAAAGAGACATTAACCAAAACTAACAGACACCCTACCAACTGGGAAAAGAT
>PVIJ01022810.1:0-15391 GCA_004024925.1 Scalopus aquaticus
CATCCATGTCGCTGCAAATTGCATGTGTTTATCTTCTTTCCATGCTGAATAGTATTCCATTGTGTATATGTACCACATCTTCTGGATCCAATCATCTATTTTTGGACATCTGGGTTGCTTCCATACCTTTGCTATTGTGAACAGTGCTGCAATGAACATACGGGTGCATGTATCCTTTTGGATTAGTGTTTTTGTATGCACCAGTTAAGACATTTCTTAAAAGTAGCAGAGTACACGACTTTACCTGATTTCAAGACCTTCATTACATAGCTATAATAATGAAGATGGAGTCGCTGGCCACCGGAGAAGCACACAGATGAACTGAACAGAAAGTGGGTTCAGAAGTTGACTTGCACATTGGCTGCTGCTGTTTACCTGCAAACCTGCCAGGGCCACTCAAGGGAGAACAGGTATGCGCCACCTCACAAGACCTTTCCAGCATTTTCATCCACAAAACTGTGAATGAAATAAATGGTGGTTTGAAGTCATTTAGCTTTGACGCCATTTTTTTCTTAGCAAGAGAAAAAAAAAATGGATTCTCAAGTTTGATGACTGGCTTATTTGAAACCTTAGGGTTGCACGAAAATCCACCTGATTCATCAGTGACTCATGGGGTGTGTGTGAGCAGGTGTTTCCTGGGGAGCTGGTGTGCACAGAAGGGAGCATCCAGAGAGGACAGGCAGCTCTGAGTGCCAGTTGGCCCAAGAAGTCCCAGAACTTTCAGGATAGACGTAGTCCACGAAACTTCCTCTAAATCTCTGAGCAGCTCCTGGGGGCTGCGGGTGTCCTGTGTCACTATCATTGGGTCCAGGGTGCTCAGTCTTCAGCCGCCTCGGGGTAGCCCTTCCCCAAAGCCTTCAACTGCCCTCGCATGTTCATCCTCCCGAACTCTCGGTTCTGGACCACGTGTTGTCCGTGGCGGTTCCGTCCTCTGCGCACTCACAGCTGTGGCTTTACCCTTACAAATGCCCCTCTCCGGCCTTTCTGGGTGAGCATCTGGTACCTTTCTAAACTCCCTTGAAGCTCAGTATGTCGCCGAGGTTTAGGGAGCATTCTGTCTGGGGCAGTGAAGGAGCTGAGAGAACCAAGCGGCCGCGCCGGCCATCCTTCCGGGCCGCTGCCCAGAGGTCCAGCTTATGTGCCTATTTTTGCGTTTAGGGTCCCGAGCGGCCCGCTCCTGGCAGCCCCGCTCTCTGATGCCTGCACACCCCGAGTCGCCCGTCCAGCTCCGCCTGGAGCGGCTCTCGGGGACCAGCCCCAACTCCAGGCACGGGAAGCGACGCCCTGGGGAGCTCTCGGAATGTCTCTGGCCGCGTCTCCATCTTCCCCAAGTCCTCCCGTCCTGACCCGCTCCCCTCTGCAAGGGCTGCTCCAAGCGTCACCCACTGGTCGAGGACAAATGCAAGCGATTGCGTTGAGGCTTCTTCCCAGGAGCAGGTCTGAGTAAAGACGCTGAAGAGGATTCCAGAGACGGGGCGCCAGAGCGGCCTGCAGAAGTGGCTGTTTCATCTAGGACGCGCTCCTGGCCAGCGGGCGACTGTGCCCTGTGCCAGAGACTGTGCCCTGCAGTGCAGAGGCGCGCAGGCGCGGGCACCCGCTGGAGCCCGTCCAGCCGCACCCGCGCACTCCCCCTCCTGCCCCGCTGCCACTCAGGGCCAGGGCCAGCCGAGGCGCGTCCTCCCATCCCAGCCGCCCTGGGGCCTCGCCGGCCAAGCCCACGCCCTTTGGCCACTGCGGGTCTCGCCGCTGCACGCCCGCTTCTGGCATATGCTCTCCACACAGCGATCAGTTACCCCTAGAGCATCACGTAGCTCACTGTTTGGTCCAAGCCGTCCAAACACCGCCTCGCTTACGCAGAGTAAAATCCAAGTCTTTACCACAACCCACCAGGCCCGCTGAGACCCAGTCCTCCACGCCACCCCAGCTCCAGCTCTGCTCCCGCTCGCCCCGGGGCCCTCCTCCCGGATCTTTTCCATCTAGGCTCCCTGCAAAGCATCAGATGCATTAAGGACGTTCCTCCGGGTTTTTCGAGAAGGTATCCTAACTTGGGTCTCAGCTCAAGGCCCTTCCTCTCCGGCGGTCTTGTCTGACTCCCACTCACAGGCCGTGCTGCGTTCCCTCCGCTGCTCCCCTGCCTTTCAGCCTCGCATACCAGGTCTGCCTCCACCCCTTTCAACCAGAACAGGAGCCTCAGGAGAGCAGAGACGCCCTTCCGCTGTCTGCTGGCAGCATCTCATCTGTGGCAGGGGCTCAGCCAGTAAGCCCTGTGTTAACTGAACAAGAAGATGGAAATTCCCTCAGACCCCTTGCCTTTAACCAACATAATCTCTTGGCATCAAAAATCACCACGCCCCGTCCAAATTTCTAGACAAAGACCCATAAAACATTTATGTAATTAGGCCAGATTCAACATAAAATAACTATACTTTGGGTTTCTGGGACAATCATTGTGAAAATATACTGTTCTTTAACCCCAGACATAAAAGAACATTTGACAAATTACATGTCTTGATTTTTTTTTTTTTATTTTAAAACTGCAATCACCATATTTCTAAAACATCTTCTACTCTGTGGTGTTCGGTGTTGATAATTACAGGATGTTTTCATTTGAAAACATCGAATACATCATAAGTGGTAATCATGTTAAGATCCCCGCACTAGAAGGATATAAGTTTAAGATTAGTCTACTGGTAGGGGTTTTGACCAGAACACCGTTTCTGTATTGGCAAACTTGAGACTTGGATAAATTCTGACTGTCTCCGCCTCCTTGAAGGAGTTGGTGCCATTTCCAACCTGGCAGTCAGCCTTCTCCAAAGCATTTGGCTCTTACAGCAACCTCTAAACACCTGGCAACCCTTTCCACAGGAGAACAGCCAGACACCAGCTCACACCTTCCTCTTCCTGTCTCTCCACGTCCCACCAGCAGCTGCACCAAAGATGACTGATTTCTGCCAACTCTCAAAACATGACGTCTTGAATTTTGTGAAATCATAAGAGTTTTAAGGACCAGGACATAGTCTAAAATATTGCAAAAGATGATTTTTCAAATGAAAGAGTGCTGTTGCCACGAATCAAAGATGCTTTTGCAAAGAAAGCTTTACACCAACCACCTGATTTAATCACTGGGCTGGTTCTTCACCTCACTTACTTCAGTGTAACATTCTCCAGATTAAGAAAAAAATCTTTGCATGCCTGTGTATCAAAGGAAAACAAAGGCCAGCGGAAAACATCATAGCAGTAACTTTTTCCCCTTTACAAATCTAAACATGGAACCATCTAGAAATGATGATTGGGATGCTGTTTAAATATTTACACATGCAAATATTTTTTTCTACAAAAAGTAAGGTGAGGGCCTCCCTGGTGGCGCAGTGGTTAAGGGCTGAGCTATGGCGCTGTCGGCAGCAGTGACGCGAGTTCGACGCCCGACCAGGGAGATTCCCACATGGCACAGCAGACCTCTCCTGTCTCCTCGCTGCTCCCCTCAGCAGTGTGTTTCCCTCCATCTGCCTGTTCTGCTCCCCACTCTGTCTCTGGTGAGCCCTCTCGCCAGCCCACACCTCTGGCCTGTACCCCAGCTTGTATGCATAAATAAATAAATCTTTAAAAAAGAAGTGAGGTGAACATCAGAAAATAGAAGAGATATTACAGATATTTGAAATCCCAGAGAATTGATATTGTGAAATCTCTAGAGCATAGTGTCTAGCAATTTCTATGTGGTCATGCCTTTATTTACCTTTCTACATTAAATAAGATGAATATGATATTCAAATTTAGGATAAAATGCAAAGTAGAAAGTAAGAAATGAAATTAATTTTAAAAAGCATTGAAATGATTAGTGAAATATTTTTGTCTTAAAATCTCAGAATAGATTTGTGCAGATAAATGCAAAAATATGTATTGGAAATGCATATTAGGAAGTATCTGAAATGATATTGAGAATTGAGAAAGCTAAATAAAAATATAAAATATTTACTAGTCACTTTCAATTTAGATAAAATTATATCTAAGTTATATAATTTATGAAAGTTATAAAGAAATATAAATTATCAAATTTAATTTCAGCAGTATTAGAAATCAGGTTAAATAATTCACCATTAAATTATTTATTAAATATTCTATTACTCCACAAATGTTATCATTGAAGATGAATTTATCAGTGAGGCACACCAATTTTTATCAAGAAAGGGATAAGAACTACTTTATATAAACTGTTTAAGATCCATTTAATTTTATTAAATAATCTTCATATAGAAACTAGGAAAATATATACAGATGAAAGTGTCATAGTCGACCAAACCATCTTAAGAAATGACAATATGTATTTTTTAGAGTTTACTATAATAATTCATATACCATAACATTCACCCATTTAAATTGGGCAAATTCATTTTTTTTTGTAAATTCACAGTTATGCTACCATTGCCACAAATGAATTTTACAACATTTCCATTTCCATCATCTCAATAAAATCCCCAGACCAATTAGCAATCTTAGTCACCCCTTACCTCCACCCCTAGTTAATAAACCAAGACTAATCTGCATCCTCTTTCTATAATTTTTTATGATTTTGGCCAATTCACAAAGAAACAGTCCGGCGGATGCGATGTGTAGGGACTGACGTCTTTGATTTAGATGTCATTAGCTCTCACCCACCTGCTAGAAATCATTCCTTTAATAGTTCTTTTTTTATTTTTTATTTTATGCATACAAGCTGGGGTGCAGGCCAGAGGTGTGGACCAGTGAGAGGGTTCACCAGAGACAGAGTGGGGAGCAGAACAGGCAGATCAATCAAAATACACTGCTGAGGGGAGTAGCGGGAGGCAGGAGAGGTCTGCTGTGCCATGTGGAATCTCCCCGGCTGGGCGTCGAACTCGCGTCGCCGCTGCCAACAGCTCCACAGCGCAGCGCTTTAACCTGCTGTGCCACCAGGGAGGTCCAATTCATTCCTTAAAATTGCCGAATATGACTCCATTGTATGAATATATTATATCTTATTCATTGAATACATTAATTTGAATTTTCCCAGCTTCGGAAATTTGGGGCATTTTATTTTTTAAAGATTTATTTATATATGCATATAAGAGCTGGGCTGTAGGCCAGAGCTGTGGGGGGGGGGAGGGGTTGAGAGAATCCACCAGAGACAGAGTGGGGAGCAGAACAGGCAGATCTACTAAAATACACTGCTGAGGGGAGCAGTTGGCGGTGAGGCATGAGAGGTCTGCTGCCCACTGTGAGAAGCTCCCTGGCCAGGTATCGAACTCATGCTGCAGTGGCTGCGGATAGCTTCATAATGCTGAGACTTAACCCGTTGTGCCACCAGGGAGGCCTCTGTTTTACTTTTTAAAAAGATTTATTTACTAGGGGCATGTTTAAGTAAGCAAGTGTAACCAAATTACACCAAAGGTCACATTTTAGCTGTTTTGTGATTCGGTTGCCTTCAATGCTGAGGAGGACTGTAGTACCTGATTTCAAACACTAGAGGGAAGAAAAACAAAGGAAAGCAGGAGAGGTGCAGCATCCGCTGAAGACTAACAGTGATGCAAGGACAGACAGTTCAGCCTGGTACAGGGAGGTCTGGAGCTCGCCTGCAAGCGCAGCCCAGGAAGCTTCAGGTAACAGAAAAACAGGGGTGCTACCTTATTTTCAGTCTCCATTTCCAGAAGCCCTCCTGCCAGCACCCGTAAGCATTGGGCTAAGGCAGATGTCAGACAATGCAGACCTGTGCACTGTTGGGTGTTTTGAATCAAATTTTATTGATTTGCCATTCGTTTACATAATGTATAACATCCAATACGTAACAGAACATACGTTACTTGTCTCAGACTAGAATTTTGGGCAAATACGCTCCCCTGTGTTCTTAGCAGCATTCTTCACAGCAGCCAAGACGTCATTCACAAGAATTTGACCTACATGTACTGCTGCTTTTGTGTGATTTTCGCGGAGAAGACCAATCCATACCCCCTCCTACGGGGGGGGCTCGTACCTTGCTCTTCTTCTAACCTCTTCTGTGGGAGATGTTTGTGACTAAAACAATGCTGTTTATTCTTCAGAAATCTGCTCAGGCCTGTAGGACATGTGGCCATTCAGTGGGTGCCTGTGATGGGGGTTTGAGAGGCAGTGG
This sequence comes from Scalopus aquaticus, assembly GCA_004024925.1. Lineage (NCBI taxonomy): Eukaryota > Metazoa > Chordata > Mammalia > Eulipotyphla > Talpidae > Scalopus > Scalopus aquaticus. The sequence goes on from PVIJ01022810.1 coordinate 6,122, forward strand.
CTCCACTATAACAGCCCCAGGAGGTGACTTGGGGTTTCCTACAGAAGCAGAGATCCCAGCCTTGGACTAACTCTGCCCCCATACCGTTTAAATTTGTGACTCTCACAAATTTAAAACTTTCACTTTAATGTATTGCATGATTTTAAAAATATTTTCTTATGTTTCCTATGTTTGCAAAGGAAACCCCGCCTTCATACCACCCGGTAGGAGGGTCCCTAGCCCCAATTTTCCAGGTGAGGAAAGCGCATCAGGAGATTCAGGACGGCGGCTGTTTCACACACAGTGACCAGCAGGGGGCGCCTCGCGCGTGCTGGAATCCCTCTTCCCATCTTCCAGCGCTGGCAGGAGCATCCTTCCGGCATCCGCATCCAGGGTGAGCAACTTGAAGGGGAAAATAATATGATTCAGAATTGTCACGAAAACACCTAAAATCTGTGCGGTGACGTCACCCTGCGTTCCTGAAGCGAGTTCATGAACTAGATCTGCCCCTACGACCACACTCGCGGAGCCCGCTTTCAGGGCAAATGCAGCGCCTTTGGCTACTGCAGGATTTGCTGCAGCGGCTCAGCCCAGAAGCCGAGAGCTACAGGCCGTTTGCAGGCCTTGTTTTCTCCACTATGCACGTAGTGGACCATCAGGTTTCCGAGGGAGAGAAAAGAGGGAGACCTGGGAAGCTCAGAGACCAGTTTAGGTCACCGCCAGACCAAGGCAGCGCTCTCTTCCTGGGGCATCTGCTGCTGGTTAGCGGCGGGGGCAGAAAACTCAGGAGCTGAAGCCCCGGCTTGCAGGCTGCGGGCGAGGGGTGAGTGGCGGGCGGGGCAGGCATTCCAGACCCCCACTCCAGCTGCTCTGTCTGAAGTTGACCAAGGCCTGCAGCTGCGTTGGGACCTTCTGCAAAGAGCAAGGGCAGCACAAAGAAGTTCCTTTCACACTCCTGCCTGCCTGGAAACGCTCACAGGGAACCGACTCATTGTCCCTCCTGGGTGCAGAGGCTGTACCGGCTCTGGGTAGGCTGGGTCTGACCTGAAGAGGTGCTGGGGGTCCCCAGCAGAGAGACATGCTTCTCCCTGCTTCCTGCCCTCAAGTCAGCCACGCTCCGAGTTTCCAGTCTCTGCAGCCAGCAGCACAAGGGGCTTCATCAGTGATTTATGCCCAGAGTCACAGCGGCTCCAGAGACACAGCGGCCTTACTGAGAACAAGCAAACACACAAATACCCTCCCCTCCAAAAAGCTCTCGCTATTTTTATGTCCTAACAGCAGCCCCAGGAATTATTCGTTGCTGGCGGCTTGGTCTTCTGAGTTATCCATCTTGCAGCCTCTCACTGATTTGATCTGTATTATGGAACCCGAGGGAGTAGGAGACGCCACATCTTTGCACCGGCCACACCCATCTCTGTGCTGCTTCCAGAGAAAGCCCAGCAAGCTCCCACCTCTGGGTATTTGGTCTTGCTTTTCCTTTCTTCTGGAATATTCTACCACCAAGTATTCATGCCAGTAGCCCTGCAAGGAAGGGAGAAGGGAGAAAGAAAAGGAGGCAGTTTCCCAAAAGGCAGGGTATTTTGAGTAAAGCCTCTTGGTGGAAAGAGCACAGGCTGAGAAGGCAGATTCGAGAGTCATCATTGTTGTTGCTGTTTTTAAAGATTTATTTATTTTTGCATACAAGATGGGGTGCAGGCGAGAGATGTGAGGGGGTGAGAGGATTCACCAGAGACAGAGTGGGGAGCAGAACAGGCACATTGACTGAAATCCACTGCTGAGGGGAGCAGCAGGCGAGGCAGGAGAGGTCTTCTCCGCCATGTGGGAATCTCCCCGCCGGGCATCGAACTCGCGCACAGCCGCTACAACTCCACAGCACTGTGCTTAACCCGTTGTGCCACCAGGGAGGCAGGAGACTCATCATATTGAGCTCCGCACATTGGAGCAAGGAGAGGACTCCTTCCGCCTCATTTCCAACGCCGCAGAGTCTGTGGCAGACCTGGGCATTTTCTCTTGGGTCTTCTGGGTCACGCCTTAATCTTTATATCCACTTTTAGTATAAAGTCCTTTCTCACCCCTTGTCTAACCAGCTCCTCCTCATCGTACAAATCTCCCTTCAAATCCTTATTTCTGTGCAAGAAGACTGACTCTAGTCCCAGACTCTGGGTTCCCTGGCAGCTTCTCTGGGCTTCCCCATGCCTCTCACCCTATACAGCATCTGGCTCCCTCTTTGAGGCTGAGTGGATCGTGCTTTGTCTCCAAGACCTCAGGCAGAGCCTCATACGGGGATTCTGTCTTTAGCACGCATTTCAATAACGCCCCCCCCCCCCCCCATGCCTTGGGATCAGAGAGCAGGCTTCTGTCTATTTCAGCTTGGGAAGGGAAGGTCAGAGAGGAGGAGCCTGTTATTTCAGTCCCTTCTGGGAAACCAAGGGAAGGGATTCCTGGAGGATGTCCCCAGCACAGCCATGTTCTGTCACCATGTTCTGCGGTCGGGTATCCAGGAATCCACAGAGACATGGCCTGGCTGGTCCCAGCTGGTGTTTGCAGGTGACCAAGAACAATAGCTCCTTTCCCAGCACTTCCCCCTATCGTCACTAGAGGGCGATCTGAGCCCACCTATCACGTCCATGGTCTCCTCTCCGCGCCCTTCCCACACACCTGCCCTCACAGATGACCAGAGCAGGGAGGCTTTAGCAATTGTATCCAATCGGAAAGATCCAAAAGCTCAGCTTCTTGAAGAAGTGCTTGGTATGTAAGCATAGCGTTAGAATAATTTAAACCACATTTCTTTTCTTTTATTTTTTTAAGATTTATTTATTTATGCATACAAGAGCTGGGGTATAGGCCAGAGCTGTGGGATAGTGAGCGGGTTCACCAGAAACAGAGTGGGGAGCAGAACAGGCAGATGGACCGAAATACACTGCTGAGGGGAGCAGCAGGCGAGGCAGGAGAGGTCTGCTGCGCCATGTGGAAAGCTGCCTGGTCGGGGATCGAACTCCTGCAGCAGTGGCTGGTGACAGCTTCATAGTGCTGTGACTCAACCCTTTGCGCCACCAGGGAGGCCCCAGTATTAACCACATTTCAAGCAATGACTCGCTCACTGCCCTGCCCGGCCCAGATCGCAGCATGCACCAGGCAGAGCGCAGTGTTCTCTCCGCCCATTCACGTGGCGCCTTCAGGAAAGTCCCCTCACACGCACACTCTCACTGCCCTCATTGGTCAGATGGAGAAAGAAGTGCGGGGAGGGGAGTTGCTTGACCTGAGTGCCCAGCCTGTGCGCGGGGTCGCGGCTGGAGAGGCAGCCGGCGGGGGCAGGAGTAGAACTCCCTTCGGCAGCGGGGACAGATGGGCTGGACGGCAGAGACCCGTGACCAAAGGCTGGAGGAGGGAGGCGGCTTCGTGCCTGCTGGACCTTTCCACGCCACCGATGTCGCTGCAGGGAGGCGGGAGATGGTCAAGGTGACGGAGAAGGGGAGCGGCCCCAGGGCGCCCAGCTGCGCCCAGGAGCACCGCGGCTGCTGTAATCACCGGGCACCATGGTGAGTTCAGCAGCGGGCAACTTGGCACGGGGGAGGCTGTTGCCATTTTTCTCAGTAGGACCCACTTAGGGGTGACCGTGCTGCTGTTCTGGGGAGTCATTTTGGCTTGTGCCCTCTGGGTCTTGGGAGAGAACCTGCGACTGATGAAGTGTGAGGCGGCAGGAAAATAGCCCCAGTGGGGCAGCACCGGGCAGAGCCAAAGCAGGAGCGCCTTGCTGTGGCGCCCCTGATTATGGGGATAACTTCCTGCCATCCTATTTCGAGGGGTTCACCCTCAACAGTTAGAAGTCAGTGGCACTGGAGCAAAAGTTCTGACTGTCACCTGTCTTTCCAGAGAGTGTGTGGGTCAACGCAGAGAAGGGACCGGGCCGGGTGCGCGTGGTCTGGGCCCCCCATAGCTCACCCCACCGCGGCCCCTCAGGGTTCTGTGAGAATGGCTTCAGTTAGGCGGTAAATTCACCGTTTGGGCAGGAAACCCAACCCTCTCTACCCCAAATACGCGTATGTTCCCACTGAGGGCTAGTCCTAGGCTATATTCCTAGACAGAAGGAAGAAAGAAGAAACACAAAGCGACACCACCAACAAAATGCGGGTCACGGCTCCTGTAACTGCCGCCACAGCTGCTGGGAGCCGGAGGAGGAGAGGGCGCAGCAGTGCGGCGCAATTAAATTCGAATTTCAGATCATCAGTGCAAGGTTTTCAGCTTCTCTCATACAAGGGGGCGCGCGCGCGCACACACACACACACACACCCACACACACACACACAAAGTGTTGTTTAGTATAAGAATGTTTCCAATATTGGGCCTCCCTGGTTGTGCAAGGGGTTAAGTCGCAGCACAATGAACTGTCAGCAGCCACTGCAGCAGGAGTTCGATCCCTGGCCAGGGGATTCCAAGATGCAAAGCCATTGGCGGTTCCACCCCATAACCATGACAGAGCTCCACACACATCGCCAGCAACACAGGGCATCCTGTGCCCCTTAGTTCCTGTACTTGGTATTCTCCGTAGAAATTCTCTTCACCTTGGAGAAGAGGATGGACCAACCCATTGTTGTTTCATTCAGAACTCGGGGCTCATCTATTCACCTACACCCATAATCAAGAGTGTTATGTGAAAAAATAGCATGGTCTTAATTTTTTAAACCACTCTTGGGGAAAACTATTAAAATTTGTGCTTGTTGGCCCTCCCTGGTGGCTCATGGGGTTAAGTCTCAGCACTATGAAGCTACCAGCAGCCGCTGCAGTACGAGTTCGATCCCCGGCCAGGGAGCTGACCCACATGGCGCAGCAGACCTCTCCTGTCTCCCCGCTGCTCCCCTCAGCAGTGTACTTCAGTAGATCCTCCTGTTCTGCTCCCCACTCTGTCTCTGGGGAATCCTCTCACCACCACCCCCGCCCACACGTCTGACCTACACCCCAGTTCTTGTATGCATAAATAAAATAATAATTTTTTTTAAAAAAGAATGTTTCAAAAAGTGGCATGAAACATGTGATAGGATTTTGTTGTTAATTTGTTCTAAGAGAAATATAGCCCAATCGTGTGACACTGGTAGAGGACACAGTTGTGTAAATCATTATCTGGAATTCAAATGTAATTGGAAGCTTGTCTTTTACCTGGCAATTTAGGAGGTAGGTGAGGAGACATAATAAAAACACTAACTAATGTGCAGTATATCATGTGGCTTTGTTGAGAAAATAAAGTCCTTCCATTTAGAGAAGGGAAAGGGAGAGGCGTTGTGATTGAGGTTAAATGATTAAGTCGCTTTCACATCTTTTTTTTTTAAGATTTATTTATTTATGCACACAAGAGCTGGGGGGTAGGCCAGAGGTGTAGGGGTAAGAGGTTTCACCAGAGACAGAGTGGGGAGCAGAACAGGCAGATCCACTGAAATACACTGCTGAGGGGAGCAGCGGCCGAGGCAGGAGAGGTCTGCTGTGCCATGTGCAAATCTCCCTGGCCGGGGATCGAGCTCGTGCTGCAGTGGTTGCCCATAGCTTCATAGTGCTGAGACTTACCCCACTGCGCCACCACCGAGATCCACGCTTTCACATCTTGAAGAGCACAGAGGAACAAACTCACCTAACTTTCTGTCTGAGACTTGAGGAGTCTCTCTGAGGAGTAATGGCAACAACCTTGAACTGAGCTCATCTGGGAACTGAAAACAGAGGAGGAAGGGGCTCCCCAGAGGAGACAGGACACCCTAAAAATCTTGGATCCTGGCCCTAGATTTTATTTATAATATAAATAAAAATCTTTAAATTTAAAAATCTAAATCTTAAATCTAAAAATCTCTAAATTTTATTTTATAAATAAAATCTTTCCTCATTGGTTCAGATGCAGGAATCCCTTACTCGTTCCCATGGTCACTGTTTCTAGAATATGCTCTCTCCTTTTGACCTATGTCCCTTGTCTCCTGAATTCCTTAGTTCCCGCTGTCTCCAAAAGGCCAGAGCTATTAAAGCCTCCTGATAATTGTAACTCCAGGATGTAAGCGATTGGGATTATAACCCCATGACAACCATATTTATCTATGGAAAGATTCTCCTCTGTGACCCCCAAACCTGCTCTTCTGTTCAGCAGGAAGTAGTTGCTGTGGATGCATCTGTACCCATTTCCCCTCAAAAATGAAGAGTTGGAGAGCTTGAAGAACTGAAGAGAACCCGGAAGGATCTAGAAGGAGCAGCTATCAGGGGAAGCTAATTCCCCCTGGGGCTGAGACTAGCACCTAAGTAAGAGCCTCCCTATCAGTCCTTAGGGTTGAGGTTTTCGTGCCCCACCTTGACCTTCGGGTGGCCCATTTCTACCTAAGAGATTTCACTTATACAACTTGGTTTTATGAGCAGGACTGCACTTTGGATGGCTTTGCAGGAATCCATTTGTTCACTGCTAAATGAGTTAACATATATAAGCACTAGGGCACCTTTATCTTCCTAAAAGCACATACTTAATTTTTAAAAATAAGATCATTTTTACCCAATTGCGTATTTGATTGTTTTAATAAAATATCATCCTTCTTAATTTGAGATTTTTCTGAACAAGCTAAAGAAAAGTAGTAACTTCAGTACAAATTTCTCAATTATTTTAGTAAAATGACTACTCAGATCATCCTTTGAATATAATTTGAGGTTGTCAATTTCCACATGAGTTAGCACTAAAAATAATTTTAAAAAATCTCCAGAAAGGCTTTTATGTTACAAAATTGTCGGGTAGAAATGGATACAAAGATTTGAAAAAAGAAACTGGTTTTGGCAATCTCTATCCTTTTCTTTCAGTGTAAGATTTCTTCCAATGTAAAACCAAACACAATTCAACCTAGCTCTGTTCTCCCCATAGGAAATTTAGGGCTTGCAGAATATTGTTCCTTTGCATCACTACAAAATACAGCAATCATAATATCTATCTCTTTTATGCCTTTTATTAAATGGAAACGTTAGATCTACAACAGGAATGCATGTCCTGTGAGCTAAAGCAGCACCCCAATGTATGTCCCCCAAGACTTTCTCTCGCTTTCCAGGAAGCAAAACTCATTTTGTCACAGTGTTTCATGGGACCTGTAATTTTATTCCATAAAATGATGACAGAGCTTCTCTCATCTTCCTAATTATTTCCATGACTTCCTGCTGCTCTCTTCAATAAATTAGTGAGACAGGTTTCTTAATGAATAAAGCCCAATTACAGAAATATCTCTGGCAATGAGTCACAGTTTATTGGATTTTAATCTGAATTTACCAATTAGCTATGAGACCTTTAACAAAAGCTTTTAAAGTTGTTTTCCTTCCTGGGCCTATTTTTTCTCATGGAATGACAAATTTAGAAAGGTGTTTCTGGGAACACTGTCTCTCTGATTCTCTACATTTTTTTCAAGTATATCTTAAACATAAAGTATTTTGTTTTTATTAAGCAGAGATAATCCGGCAAGGTCAATAAAATGATTGAGTTTATTTCTTATTGTGATTTTTAGAATAACTTTATGGGTCTTTTTTAGCTAGAGGTACACAGTGCTGAATAGTGTTGGAATTATGCCGATGTCTGAGTGGTTGTTTTAATTTTTTTTTTTTTTTTTTGAACCAACAGCACCGCTTAAAATGGTAAATAGGTTACTCTAGCTAGGGTACCATAATAAAATTAACCACTAGGTGGCAGTATAATGCATAAAATGGCAGAAATCAGGGCTCCAGCTGTAAACACAGTAAGTGCTTTGTTACATTATTTTTCATGAGAATGAATCAACATAAACTATAGGAAAATAGTGAAATTTAACCTAGTAATAACACTCTCTGTTTTTAAATACAGTCAACATTTTGGAATTCTGCAATGAAATTTATTCAAAAAATAATTCTGGAATATTAGGATGTTTCAAGACTTCATAATTTTGCATCATTGAAAAAGCATAAGGACCAAGCACAAAGCTTACTTTAAAAAGGAGACATTTTGAATTGTTCACTGTGGGGAGAGGATGTGGCAAGAGGAAGAAGGCTTACCTATTTGTTGATTTTTTATTTTATTTTTTAGGCTGGTGTTCCATGCAGCACCGCTACACATGATGTGCAAGAACTATTTCTGGAGACCTCAGACTGAGGCCACCATCTAAGGCAGAGGGCATCATATTCTGGATTCATGGGATTTTCATCCCTGAGGCTCATCTACTGTTCCACCAATTTCCTAAAAACTTCAGGGCAGACCCTAACACCAAATCCCATCTCCCCTCTTCCCTCCAGCCCCAGACTCATAGGGAGGGATATGGAACAAAGTATGAATTCATATTGCTGCTCTCTATCCCCCCAGGAGAGCATGGGGTGGTCTGTCCCCAGGAAAGGGGGCCCTAAGGACTCACTTGGAAAGACGGGTGAGCTAGCCATTGTTGAGGTGTGAAGCTGTCTGCTGCTGGGACCCCACAGCAGAGGGAAGGAAGGTGTGGGGGACTGCAGATCAGCAGGGGTCTGTACAGCATAGCTGGGGGAAGCCCTTGGGAAAACACATAATCATTCCACATGCACACCCCAGGAAGTGGGATTTCTGAGAATCCCTTCACAGCAATGCCACTCTCACCATGTGATGCTAAATTCCAGCTGATATGTAATTTCCAACTAAAAAGAGAGCATTCATAGGTTTGGATTTGTAGTAGCTGTGCTTAAAGATCCACTTGACATTCTTAGTTTTTTTGGTCTCATTTATCTTTTTATCTGATGTCTGGCACAGAAAATAATAGATGCCAAAAAATAGCAAACTGAAAGAAACCTTGTGAGTGTGTGTGTATGTGTGTCCGTTACCCAGTGTTTTGTATGTTATTTCTGAGTTAGCTGTTGCTAGAACAATCTCACATTGGAATATAAGATTCAAAATCTTAAAATCTGTGATGCCTTGATGCTTTTCTTTAGAGATTTTGGTTGAATTGGTTTGGGATGTAGTCTGACATAAGGATTTTTTAAAGTTCTTGATTTTCATAAACAGCCAGGATTGAGAAGTACTATTTAGATACATCTTCCTTCCTACCAATTTTTTCTTCAGCTGTATCTAATTTACAAATTTACCTATTCTTTAATATTTTAATGTCAATGATTATACTTTCTTTTAATTTTTGAGATATCTATTGGTTTTTTATTGGACTTTCTTTTTGTTGTTATGGAATCATGTTCTTTTGTTCTTAACACCTTAAAATTTTTATTGAAGTAACATTGTTTTAAAACACTTATAGATAACAGGACTATAGGGAGGCCGGGTGGGAGAGAGACAATCAGTGGGGGGGGGGG
>PVIJ01022811.1:0-15393 GCA_004024925.1 Scalopus aquaticus
TTCCATTGTGTATATGTACCACATCTTCTGGATCCAATCATCTATTTTTGGACATCTGGGTTGCTTCCATACCTTTGCTATTGTGAACAGTGCCGCAATGAACATACGGGTGCATGTATCCTTTTGGATTAGTGTTTTTGTGTCCTTTGGGTAAATTCCCAAAAGTGGTATTGCTGGGTCGTATGGGAGCTCCATGTTTCTTTAGTAACAAAACAAGCAAATAAGGGCTGATGTTGCTGGAGTCATCCCCTCTAAGCCCTTTACGTGACACTGGCCAGCCCTGGTATTCCTGAGTCAGACAGCGTGCTTGGGAGAGGGGCAGAAAGCATCTCCTTTCTGGGGAAAAAAAAAAAAATTATTGTCTGAAATTCGCACCTTCCACACCCAAGTCGAAGTCTGTGATGAGGCCACCACAAGCTTACCAGATTTTTTTGTAAAACTAACTGCCTCCCAGCTGATTTTGGAGAAGAGAACACAGAAAGTTCCACTTGGATAAGGGCTAAGCTCTAGATATCATTACATCCTTCCCAGGTGTGGCCTAACCATGCACACTACAAGGGTTTCAGCCAGCGAGAGCTGAAGAAAAAAGGCTAAACCTTGCCAAACATTTTCTCTTGAGTCACAGTTACCCTCTTGCACAAATTGGGATAGATGGTCCAACATAACTAAGCCCGGTCAGGTGGCCAGCGTCAGAGTTCGGTCAGGCTAGACCTGAAAGCAGGTTACCCACAAGATGAGAGAACCTCATGTCCGAGTCTGACTGCTATGATTGTCTGGAGTCTTCGCCATCCCCTCCATGGCTTGGCGAGTGGTGTTTCTGGGGTTGAAGCTGGAGCAGAGACCTTCCCAGGGAAGACTAAAGTAGAGCACCCAGCACTGAATTGGAACCCAAGTCCCTGACGTTTCCAAAGGAGGAGCAGAGGTGGTTAAATCAGAGGGGTCAGAAGTATTGAATAGATACTAAATATCAAGGACCCAGTGCCCAGGGAGGGGGCAAGCACCAGCCAGTTAAGACATCAATACAGCTGCTGCTGTGGTCCCAGGTCTTCAGTGTAGTGGGGATGGGGCAGTTGTCCTGACTGGGGAGTGGAGATGGGGTGGAGAGGAGGGATAGCTGAACTTAAAGAGCTCTGGCAGAAAGGCCAAGCCTCGGCGCTCACATAAGAGCAGGCCCTGTCTTCAGGCCTTGAGGTGCTGCGCTGCCTAGTAAGGCAGGGACGCAAATTCTAGAGTGAAGATTGGGCAGGCGGGAGTTCTCTAATTTTCAATTACTGTGTTCACACCAAATGGAGCTCTCCACTCTCCCTCTACTCTGGGGTATATTTGACTTTGAATCACGCGACCTCCTGAACATATAGACACAGAAAGCAGTAACTTGGTCCTGCTCACTCATCCAGCCAGACCGCCATGGGGCGTGAGCCGCAGCCCAGCGTTTGCACACAGGCTTATTAAAGCAAATAGGATTTGGCCTAGATTGCAAACAGGCCCTCCTTTGGGTTATCACATTTGCTGTGATCCTCCCAGCGTCTCCTGCAGAGCACATGCCACCCAAACAGAGCCTGTTTGGCACCTCTGGGCCTCAGAGAGCTGACCAGGCCCACTTCCCCAGACCCCAGTGGTCTCTAAATATTTGCTTAAAACAGGGGACATTCTCCATGCATCCTTTTGTCTCCAAGGAAAATGAGTTCTGATTCTCCCTATAACCTTCTGAAGAGACAGGTGCTTCTTCTATTGAGATCTACTCTCCACTCTCTTAATCTTCTTCCTGACTTCAGTGTACCCATCTGATAAATGGGCATGTCACATGAGGTGCGTTTAAGATTCCTTCCTCCGCAGATAGCCTGTGCTCCCTGGGAAGCACTGAGAAGTGGGAAGCTCCCTAGTTTGGGAGTCAGAAGTCCTGAAGCTCAGTCCCAAACTTCCCCTTTCTTTAATCACAGATCTTGAGTAATTCTCTCCCAATTCCTGAGGCTCAGTATCTCAGCTCCAAGTAGGGACAAGTTTAATGATGTGTATTCCCTTGAGTTAGTGGTTCTCTCTAGCAACTATCGTGCGTGTGTGCATGCGTGCGTGCATGTGTGTGTGTGTGTTCGTGTGAACAACCTCAGCTGTCCTTGCTTGGCAGTCACCTCCCTATCCTCATGAATTCTCCCCTGGGCCATCACCCTCCCATGTCCCACCATCCTGTGGGAATGTCCATCAACATGGGCTTCCTGGCAGGTGGCAGAAGGCTCAGGCAAGCCCAGCGGCCTCGTCTCCAGAAGTTGACTTGAATCGAATGCCCTTGAAATAGAAAGACTGGAGCCCATCCATCCATGGATCCCTGATGGAGAAACAGTCCATGAATTCCTCTTTCCTAGATTCTCAGGAGGTCCCAACTCCTCTCCTTTCTGGGGCCACTTACTTTAGTCTTAGTTCTGACTCTGTGAGTTGTCTCAAACCCACCCATTCACCTATGTGCCTGAGTCCTGTAAGTCTGCTTAAATTCCACCTTCTCAGTGAAGCTTTTCCTACTTTCCCTATTCCTAACAGCAGACCACCAGCTTTTCCTCTCCTGTCTGGCTTCATTTTTCTCCATAGAACTTTATCACCTTTTAAAAATCTCTAGTGTCTAGCATACTTACATGTTTTGTGCGTTGGTCATATCGTCCCAGGAGAACATAAGCACCATGAGGACAGGCATTTGATCTGCTTTGCTCATGCTGTATTCTCGCGGCTCAGAATGGTGTCTGGCAAATGGTAGGTGCCCGTTAAATATGCACGAACTGAATTAATGCATAAAGTGTTGCCTGAAAGTAACCACAGTTGGTTTGGGTTCTGACTCTAGCTGATATTATTTCCATTCCTGTCCCCCTCATCTCTTCCAGGCTAGGAAACCCTTTGCTGATAAGAGAGCAAGAAGCCCGAGCAAAAGCAGGGATCATAGTCTCTACAGGGTCAATCTGAGTGGGTCCCGGCCCATAGCTCCTCCATAGCAATGCGGCTAGCTCCTTCCCTTTTGGCTTCCTCGCCACCCCATGTCCTGAGTCAGCCCCTGGAATCCAAATCACATACATTTAAGCAACCTCAACATCCTGAGCTGTTTGCTGAGGAAGTCAGAGTTAAAGAAAAGGACAAAATGAAGACCAGTCTCAGTGGACTCAAACCTGAAAATCAATTTAATATACAAATTTGGGATTTAATTTCTCAGCCCTCGCAGAATCAAGGTCAAAGAGAGAGTTTCGGGCAAGCCAATCACAATCTGTTGACTCCACTGCAGGACTGACCCATCTCTACTCTCTGGCCCCACCAGTAACTCCCTCCTGTGCTCCATCTCCACCTGGGCTCCACATCACTGACCTTCGGAATCCCCTCCATGTCCCTCCTCTGGCTCTGTTTCCCCCACTCAAAAGCTCTGAGAGGGTGAGTGACAAGTCCAAGGTTACTGACTCATCAGGAGGCTGCATTGTTCTAGCTCCAACAGTTTGCCAGAGAAGAGTAGGTAAGACAGACACGACCCCCCACACCACCAGGATAAACTTGCTCTTGCTATGGTACCCTTAAAAACTAAATCCTGAGATTAGGTGGTCTGGGGTGGAACTGGACAGGGGAGGGGAGGTGTCGTGCCAAAGGCAGGCTGAGGGAGGAGGGGCCTCAGCTCCATCATGCTAATTTTGACATTTTCCTGTGTGTCTGCTTGTCATCATCAACTTATAATTTAACCTCGTTGTGAAGATGCCTCTGGAATGTCAACAAGGCTTGCTGGAATTTCATTACAGCCCGGCAGCTGGCCCCTGGTATTTCTGATACAAATGATGTGCAGCTGTATTCTGGCCCCACTGGCTTTATCCCCATCTAGCAAACGGCAGCATTAGGCACACTTAATCCACAGAGAGAGCCCGCACACCCGAGAAGAGGGCTTGTCAATTCCGCCAGGGGCATTTCCTATGGACTGCTCTGCCTAAGCCAATTAACCCAGAGTAATTGCTGAAAAACATTAGATATTGATGATGGACGCAGGGGGGTGACCTTAGGGGTGACTGGAGGGAAAGTGTGGAATAATGAGACTTTCCGGTGTCTGCACAGTGTTTATCACTTCAGAGCACCTCTGCTGCATGATTGCCCTAGTCCGCGCTGTTGGCTGGGGCGCTGGGATTGCCCCCATTTCACAAAAGTGGAAATTAAAACTCAGAGAGGAAAATGACTTCAAGTTCACCAAAACAAGGGAACACAAAAAGCCTAGGCACAGGCTCTCCATCTAGATGTTGCACTCACGTATTTGTTCACCCAACCAGTATTTATTGAGCACCAACTACGAACAGGCTTTGTGCCTGGCGGAAGGATATGACCCGGAAGCTTCTCACCAGCGTCCACCTCTTTTATTTTAGCCACAAAAGTTTCAGAAAAAGTAGAACTCTTCAAAACTGCCAGTACCCAGGAGTGATAGTGAATTTTCAGAAGAGGTGAAGGCCCAGAAAAGAGATGGCTTGGTAAAGAGATGGCACGGTGAGAACAATGGAGGGGAGCCCTGGAGACTGAGGGACAAAGAAGCGCACCCGATACCGCCAAACACACACACAGCCGTGAAGGCAGAGATGGAACCCAGGGCCAGGGGAGGGTCATGCAAAGCAGATGGCCAGGAGCTCCTCACAACCAAATCAGCCTAAGGCAGCCGCTGCCAGCCTGCCTGGCACTGGCTGAGTGGCCAGGACATACTGTTCAGTCCCTAGACTTGAGTTTCCTAGACTTTAAAATGAGGGTGTATCATGGCCTCTGAGCATAGGGTTACAGTCAGGGTTAGATGGGGGACTTTCACATCAACATTTGGAGCCACACCTGCCAGCGCCCACATTCACAGCAAGCTGCAAAGATGGTGAGGAGTGGGGGAGGTGGGCTGTGGATGCGTCCTCTTCCTGACCGAGTTTGTGCCAGTGGTCACAGTGTGCGGGGAGAGAGGGGCAACTCTGGGTGCTGGGCACCCGATGCCACAAACCCAGCCTTGGGGAGAGAGAAGATGTGGACATGGCAGGAAGAGAGGGGGCTCTGGGTGGGAAAGAGTGTCAAGGATCTGACCCCACCAGTGAAATCTAGTGTGAGTGTGGCAGAGAGGGAGAAGACATACCCATGTGGGGCTCCCAGAGGCTCCCTCATTTGCAGGACTTCTGAAGATGGGTCCTAGATAAAATCAAAACCTAAGAAACCCTTAGGGCAGTTTTTATAGCTGAAGCATTGGAGGAAGGCCAGGGGTGAGGACAGATGTGGAGCACCTTGGTTATAGTTTCAAGCAGAGCTGGTTCACAAACCACTCCCAGGGTCTCAGGTCCCCTACCCTCAGTGGCTTCCCCACATGACAAGCGGACAGCAGGAATATAAGACCCCCTTTAAAGCTCGAGGCCCAGGCCATTCTGCTGTTCCATCAGAGAGGGCACTGGCCTGGCACTTCTTAGGAACATGAGAGTGGCCAGCCACGCTGCCAGGCCTCTTCTCTCCTTCCTTCCCCTGCACAGGAAGGCCCAGTGCAGCAGCTGCTCTGGGCCTGGCAGCAGGTCACAAAGATAATGCTCCTGGGAGCTCACCGCTCCCCTGGGGCATCAGACAGCAAGGCCATCTGAGTCCTGCCTTCCTCACCTGCCGTCAGCCATCTCCGCCAAACCCAGGAGTCCTTTGGGGGTGAGGGGCAGCACCAGCCCTCTCTACTACGACTTCCTCTGGTCCCCGGGGTGAGCCCTATCTGCCCTATCTGGCCCCTTCAGATTCAGAAGAGATGGAAAGATCCTGCATGTAAGAAAAGATGCAAAATTCCAATTCTCCTGCAAGGATGCCCCCACTTTTCCTCCTAATTGCACTTTTACACACTCTAGTCACATTGGCGAATGTTGAAGTAAGTAGAAGCTCAGGGATGCCAAGACATTTCTCAAGGTGACATAAATGGCCGACCTTGGCTCACAAGGCACAGACCACGTGTCTTGTCCCCAACCCTCTGCTCACTTGCCCCCAACAGTGGGAACTCAGGGAATTCTGTCTCGTTCAATGGGCTTCTGTGTTGAAACGCTGCTGGCGGCCCAAAGCCACTAGCTCTCCCTGTGCCTAGCAGGCCTCCTCTCTGTGTGAACCCAGTGCAACAACAGCAAGTGCCCAAGCCACTTAGTACTCCTGGGATTCTGAGCTGAGCTTCAGTCAGTGTGAACCTTGCAGATTGTCAGGAAAACAGCAGCAAGGGGTGTGGGCTTGAAGTCATCAGATAATATGAAACTAATAATAATAAAAAAAGAGACAAATACAAGGAGGGATGCATTAGAGGACAGACCCACAACACAAGGGCTAATAGGTGCTGGAGGGGGATGAAAGGACACCTCCACCAGCAGTCCCATATTTCCAGGACGCAAAAGCCCAATGACAGACAGAGCTCAGGAAAGACTCGCACAGGGAGGAGGAGAGCCAGCCTAGCCTGGTCTTCACATCTCTCTCCCATTCTTGACATTTGACAAGATCAGAAGGTCAGAAGTTCTCTAACACAGAGACTTCCTTGGTGAGACTGGGACATCCAGAAAGGACTCAGTGGCTCACAAGAAAAGAGAAGATTGGGAAGGAGTAGAAAGGGCTTAAAAATATGAATATGGGGACTAGAGAGGTAGAGGATGAAAAATCAGGAATGGGGGGTGCTTTTCTAGATCTGGGGTAGGTGAGCAGCAGGTGGGCGTGGCTGCAGGGATGAGCGTCCAGGCACGTCTTCAGGAAGGAAGGCCTTACTCCATCTGCTGCTGGGGGCAGTGCTGCCTAAGGAGGCCTTCAGCTGCCAGCCGCTAGAGGATTTGCCTCAGTTGCACAGAGATGCCTTGCCCCAAACCCTGCTTCTTTGGTAGGATGGTTCATATCCAATACTGATAGAAGGGAGGATATTGAAGCCTGAGCCCCTCACCCAAAACGGAGACAGAGCTAAAGGGTCATTCCCTCTTCCTAACTCCCCAGTGTCCGCTAAGGTATGCATTGAGAGGGCATTGCATCTCAGCTTCTCCCTCTGCTGATGCTGCTCCCTCCCCTTCCCTTCCACAAGTGTTATCTTCAGCATACTCACCTCCCTGTTTCACCAACTACAAGAGAATCTCCCTGCAGAGTCTCCATCCTGGGAGGCTTAACCTGTGACACACTATCATTTAATCCTCACAACTTTATGGCATATGTATTAGCTTTATCCACATGAAGAATTTGATTCAGAGAGGTGCAACAATATCCTAGGTCACACAGCCAGTAAATGACAGCTCTATTCTTATGCCAAGCCTGGGCATTTCAACCACTACTTTCAGGGAGAGTTAGGGCCAACCAGAAGGCTGAGGATCCCAACATGCAGACAGGCTTGAGTATTAGGGAGTCCATGGCAGCCAATCAAGACCCTAGACATCTGAGTAAATAGGAATCTTGGCTAGATCAGTTCCAGCTACAGACAGGGCCTGCTTAAGGGCTGACCCAGTTCAGGCCTGAAGCCACTGCTTAGAAATTGCACCAAGCCAATCCCTAGCTGTAATTACTACCACACTTGCAGCACTGGGCTGAGAGCTGGAAATAGCTCTGTATTTATTTACCCTGCAATTACATGCTACATTAAATGCTCCGCAAGAACATGGCGATCACCCTGCAATTAACTGGTCCCTGCTTCCTGGGCAAGAGAAGGCTGGAGACAGTTACTGGGTGAAATCAAGTGCTGCCTGGTTTCTTAATGGGCCTGGGGGTCACCTTGTAACTTGTGCTATTGAGCCAGGCTGGAGGCTATAGCTTTGAGGAGGGATTCTGAGGAGAGAGAGTGGTTTAAGTCAGACCTAAGCCAAACTTTGCCCTGAGTTTTGTGAGGGGCCTGGCATGTATACCCACCTTGAGCTGGGTCCCACTCTGCTCTCCTCCAACCCCTCTCAGAGCACCTCTACGTAATTTTTGGAATTCCTGGATCATCACTCTACCAGCCTTTGCATGAGCTATTTCCTGTCATGTTTACCAGGTACATTACTATGCCTTTCAAGATTCAGCTCATGTTGCCTCCCTTGCAAAGTATTCCTTGAAAGAAGATTATATGGGGCAGCGAAAATCAGACAGACTTGGTATTAAATAACAGTTCCATTACTTAAAAGCTGTGTGACTTCTGGCAAGTTACTTGACCTCTCTGAAACTCATTGTGTGTGTGTATGTTCACAGATGTACAGATTCCTTGAAGTCACATGCATGTGATTTATATATATAAATATATATAATATATAATATAATATATAATATATAATATATATTATAATATATAAAATATATAAATATATAAAATATATTATATATAATATACAATATAATATATAATATATATATAATATAATATAATATATAATATATATGCTTATGTGTGTGTGTGTATGTATGTATATACATACATACACTCAGTGTCTCATATTTACAGACAGATAATGGAAATAGCAAAGTGCCTGGTACACATTAGGTGCATACTAAGTCTTTGTTGAATTTATGAACCAATGAGTAAACCAAACAATCAAGTAATTAAAAGTAGTCAACTAGGAGTTAAGAGTATGTATGCACCCATATTTATCTTTGTGGCTCCCCAATTAACTTCCTACATATAAACATGTATACATGGTATTCAAAAACACAATACGCAAACATGATGGTAATTGGTCTTTAGTTGCATGGAGATTCCAGAGAACTAGTTTCTCAGGCTGTGAGGATAGATTAAGAATGCCAGAAAAAGGCATTAAGAAAAGAGTTAATTATATATTTACTACCTCTGTCATTTTCTCCTAATTATGTCTTGGCAAGCAGAATCTCCTGGATAAGTCTTAAATCTCAGTGTCTTAAAAAATATAATAATAAATCCATGTAAAGTGGAATGTTCCCAACAGCCGAAAATGCCCAGGCAAGTTTTCAATCAGCGAGGGCCCCAGTGAGCCAGGCTGGCACCAGTTCCAATTGTGTTTGGGCTTTCGAGACGGACATGGGACCGAGAAGCAGCAGGGGAGCAAGGGACTTCCCATGCCCTACTACCTGGAGATTCTGTGCCCTGTACCTGCTGCCAGTTTCTCATGAGGCTACAGGAGGAGGAGACTGGGCCTGAAAATGTATGAGCCACTTTTTGGTCTTTGGACTGTGAAGTCATAGACCATTTGCTGAACACCTTCTATGTCTGTGGTTCTCAACTGGGTTCCATCTTGTCTTTGGGGACATTTGGCTATTGCACTTGGGGTTGGTGTGACAGGCATCTAGTGGGTAGAGGCCAGTGGTATTGTTAAGCAGCCCACATTGCACAGCACAGTTCCCCACATCCAGGAATTATCCAGCCCCACATACCAATAGCGCTGAGATTGAAAACCCTGCCTGCCTGTGATGGGAGGTTTGGGGCTGGCTGTTTCCACACTGTCTATTATTGAGTGTTGTCACACAGTTTTCAGACCTCTGTATGTTCTTGTCTTATCTATTTTGGCTTTTAATGACAAGAAGCCTCCAGGCACACACACACTCAGAACAAATGCTCAGGTTTCCTTTATTGCAACTCCGACTCCTCTTTGGCTGTGTTGCTTTGATAGAGATTAGTCACCCTCACCCATGGAGTATGTGCACACACACTGCCTGTGGGTACCTGCAGATGCTGGCTCTTTGTCTTCTCGTGCGGAGGAGACTATGCTTCTCTCACCCGCCTCCATAGGCACAGCAAGGGCGGCAAGGCCAGGAGCCTGTTGCTGCTGCATCAAACTGACTAGGTGGGAGGACCTGAGTGACTCCTGTCTACCAGATGACCGGGCACCACTGTTCCTTATCAGGCACCATGACTGTGCGTGGTGACTTCACTCCATTCCATCCCAAGCCACCACATGCACCCACATCACCCAAGCAATTACTAGGCCTACTAGTTTCTAAGATTCAATCTCTTGTCTAGGACCCAAAAGTCCCTGGTACACAGAAGAGACATCTTCCGTGGATTTTCTCATGTCCTCACAGCCACGCTACAAGCTGGTATCTGTATGTCCCTTTCACAGCTAGGGGAAGAGCGTGTAACGAACTAAATGACTCACCTAAGGTCACACAGCTAGAAAATACTAAAACTGAAATGAAAGCACTGGTCCCCTTGGCTGCAAGACACATGCTCTTGCCACTACAACCAGCAGCTAAAAGGGAACAAAGGAGAGAAGAGAAAGGGGTGTTTTGAGCTTTACAAGAAAGGAGGAAATAGGAAAAGTTACGATCACCTCTCTGACCCTGACCTCCATAAGCACCAATGCAGTATCTCACATCTGTGTGTCTTCCCACAGGGCACCAGGAACTCCAGGCTCTAGAAGGAGACACACTCTAAGAAGGAGAAGGAAAAATTGTTTGGGGACCTGCCACAGACACTATGACTCTAGATGTGGGTGATGGACACAAGGGGTTCACAGCTCAAAGAGGAGGTGAAGTTTTTAAGAAAGGTCTGGAGCCACACTGATTGGTTAAGGATATGCAGGGGTGTGAGGAGGACCTTCCAGCTTGGTCAGCTCCAGGAACACCTATGGAGTCCACACTGCAAATGGGGACTAGGGGAACAATCCATACAGAGTAATGTCAACTTCTCTTTACATGCCCCCTGCCCATGACTTAGGTCTAATCCAGAATTTCTCAACAATTGTCCCCCACAAAAGTACTCTGGAACATGAATGTGCTTACAGTGATGGTGGGCACATGGGTTCAGGTGAAGCCTGCCTTGTTGCATCCCTAACAAGCTCCCACGCGCTGCTGCTGCTGCTCCCCAGGCTGCACACTTCAAATGGAAAGGTGTAAGAATACTGCTTCAGCAAGATGCTAACAGGTCCTTAAGGGAAGCTGAAAGATCCCAGAGGTGAAATGTTTTAGGGAACACAATATTAAGTTGAACAAGTATCTGAAATGCCAAGGGCAGGGTGTGGAGTATAAGATGTTAAAAGATGTTAAAAGGCTTGATGAGAAACAAGAGATTCCATGGTCAAGTACTCTAGGGAGAACCCCGGTTAAAGTAAAGGGGGAGGGGGAGCTCTACTGCAGGACTTATCAGTCCCTTTATGCCACAGGTGTAAATCAGATCATGTCACTCTTCTCTCTGAAGCTGGTGATGTAAAGGCCTGTTCCAGCATGCATAGGGCAGGTTCACTATCAATTAGGGTAGATGAATAAAGGAGAGTCCCGGAGCCCTCAGTGAATGTTTCAAGCTTTAATGCTCTCTCAGGGAATCAGGTACACAGGAACCTGTCATCCCAGTCAGGGAGGCATACAAGGAGGTAGGCGTGGGCCAGGCGGAGGTGGGGAGGGGTAGGAAGCAGGCAGGCAGCCGAGCCTTCCAGCCCTCCATGAATCTATATGCCCTTTCTCTGGGCTGCCTCTGGCATTTTCTCCAGGGCTTACCTCTTCTGTAGTCATGCATGGTCCAGTAGCTGTCCTCACATCCCTGGCCTCTAGGCTCAGGTATGCACACTTGTGCATGCCCACACCCACACTCCAGATGTGCACAGTCAGGCACACATGCCCCTTGCCCACACCCCCAAGTGCCTTCTGCATCAACACAATCAAAGCTGCAGGTGATGGGAGGCTAGTGGCGCAAAGAGCTGATTATATCTTTTACCCTACAAGGCCCCAGAGTGGACTTCGCTGATTCCTTCTCTCCCCTGCCCCTGCGACATGGGATAGTTACACCCCAGTCTTAGGGCCTTTGCCTCAGGTTTTACTGCCACAGTCAGTTGGACAATTCCTTTGCCTTTTTATTTGCTCAGATGCCAGCTTCTAGATGCGCCTTCCCTGTCCATTTTGTGGAATACACAACCTCTGGTCCCAGCATTTGCAATCCCCTTAACCTATTCGAACATTTTTTTCAAGGTATTTTCATTCAGCACATCATATAATTTCATTTATATTTATTTTTTGTGTCTTCCCCAGTAGATAATAAGCCCCATGAGGGCAAGAGTCTTTGTTTTTTCTCATTCCTGTATTACAAGAGCCAGCTGTACAGTAACTACTCTAAATACTTGCTGCATCAGCAATTGAAAAGCCATCCGAAGTGAAATTCTCAGTAGGAGTTGAATCTCGTAAGCATAATTCCCCAAAGGCTTCTAACCACAGATACTATTTCTTTCTTATTTCTTTTCCTACAGAGCATCTCAGCATGACCACTATTCCTAAACGCACATTTTCTAGGAAATGCTGCTGCAATAACTCACCAAGGAGCCAGCCTTCATCCATTTTCCTAAATCCTTCTGGGCCTATTCATATTCATCCCCTGCCAGGTCCCAGGGTGATGAGTTCCATAAGTTTATTACCCACAGTATAAATTTATCTTTCAATCTATGAGAACAATGTCACTGCTCGCTCTCCTGCAAAGTGCCCCCCAATGCTGCTGGGGGAGAAGAGGCCCCAGATTTTACACCAAGCCTTTTAAGCAATAGGTGCTTCACAAATACATATTTAACCCTCCAAGTAATCCTCCGAGGTGAGTTTTAATCCTCCATTATACAAATGAGAACATGAGTCTCAGAGAGATTAAGTCGCTTGTGGAACTGTAATTCAGATAAAGGTCTCCCATGCTTTAAAATTCAGACTCTCTCCACAACACCCATATGGCAGACTCCACAAAGCAGTGTCTGGCAAATGCCCAGCTGCAGAGTCAGAGACCAGGGAGCTGTCCATCTGTCCAGAGGGCCTTCCTTATTAGCAAAAGCAGCAGCAGCACTATGGTTCCTTAGGGCTTTGTGTGTCAGTCTTATTCTAAGCACTTTACGTGTATCTTAAGTCTTTTAATTCCTACAACCTTACAGATGAGAAAGCTAAGGTCACAAGCTATGGAGTGGCAGAAAAGGCTCTGCCAGAATCGGGGAAAGGAAAGAGTGGAGCAAGACAGAGTCCCAAACCAAGTGCCACTCCATAAATCGGAGCCTCAGCCTCTGAGTCCCAACCCACTAGTCCTTCCTCTTTCCTGGGGTCCTTCCAGAAGCCCCGTCTTTGGGCCTGCCTCCTGGCTCTCTGATGCACCTCTTTTCTTCTGGCAGGATAACTCTGCTAGGGATGGGAGTACAACTTATAGCCTTCTCTTTCTGAACCCCAAGTACCCCTCTCCCATCTGGTCTTCCCAGATGATGCAAGCTGGCAGCCAGGGCCTGGTACCAATGGCCCATAAAGACTATCATTTGACATCTGAGACCCAAAGGAGCGACTGGCTTCCTAGTGCCACACACTGATGGTAATAAGCCTGGATTAGGACATAGGCCTTCGAATCTCATTCCAGGACCCTTTAATTCACTTACCAACCAACCAGAATACATTTCCTGAGCACCTACTATGTACAAGTGCCAAGGAGCGACTTAGGGGATTCTGCTCCGCCTTCAACTGTCTTATCATTTATATTCACACCTAATTTCATTCATTTATTTTTTCACTCAATAAATCCTTAGCTCCAGAAATAAAATAATCAAAAAGATTATCATGTATAATGGAGATATTTAGTTTTTAATTCATTAATTTATTTTCTCCAGTTTCACTGAGGTATAATTAACATAAAACATTGCATTAGTTTAAGGCATGCAACACTGTGATTTGATGGATGTATATATTGCAAAATAATTAGCACCATAAGTGTGCCATCACCATTCATTAATTTAATAAATAACACAAATATATTTGTGATAATAAATAGTGTTAAGTGCTAAAAAGAGAAATAGTCAAGGTTCTATGATAGCATATAATTTGTGAGGGAAGCAGAGAGAAATATGACCTAGTCTGCAAATCAAAGAAAACTTCCTGGAGGAAGTGGCATTTGAAGTACAATTTAAAGGGTACTAAGAGTACATTAAGAAAGAAAGGGGTTGAGTGAGAAAGCATGTGTGAAGGGAGGACCTGAGCAAAAAGAATACAGCACATTTATAGAACATAATAATGTGATTTATAGTATAGATTATATGCATAATACAAAATAGTAGGCTTTTAGGAAAGCAATTAATGTTCATTAAGGACCACTATGTGTCTGTCATTTTATCCTAGCATGTATTGGGTTTTAATCCCATTTTACAGTTGGAGAAACTGAGATTGAAGTTTTAGGCTTACAAAGCAGGCACGCCAACCTTAGCAGATACTTGATGTTCCACCCAACCTGCTCAGATTCCTCTTTATCATTTCTGTGTGCCTTTCCTCCAGCTAGTGGGTTTTTTTGTTTGTTTTGCTTCCAGCAACTTATTCCTACTGTTCCCCCAGAGACCTGTCCTGGGGCTAGAGATCCATTTTGCCACTGCTCCCAGAGACTGATCAGTGCCTGGGAGTAAAATGCCCTCAGAGAGACCTTTAGACAATGAAGCCTGGTGCAGGAGGCCCAGCAACTGGCCTGGAGCTGGATGTGTGGGGAGAAGCAAGCTCCACTCCAGGACACTCAGGCAGGAGCAGGCTGAGCCAGAGCTCAGCTCCAGACTGTTGCCTGCCTCACATCCCCCCTTCTCTGTCATGCTTCCCCATTTTCTGTTGGTTTCTTCTGAGATCCCTTTTTAGTAAATCACTCAGACAGGAATTCTCACCTCCAAGACTACGTCTGGGGAACCCAACCTAAACATAATCCATGTCTGTCTGAATTTGAAGCCCTTTCTCTTGCCAGTAAGACAGGATGATTAAACAGAGCAGCCCAGTTAAGGATAAAATGAGTAATAATGATAAGAAGTTCAAGAGCATGGAGGAAGGGGAAAGCCTCAAAGAGTGATGAAATCCCAGTGAAGCATCAGAGAATGTGCAGCTTATAAGCAGGTCTCCAGGGTGGGGAGCTATATTTGACAATAAAAGTACATTGCAACGCTGACAGGGTCTCAGAGAGCAGAGGGTACTGTACCATCCCATGGTGCAGTGGGAAGTAAGAAAAGGCGATCAGGGCCAGACCAGAAAGTTTCTTCAGTAGCAGGTAGAGGAGGAGGGCAAACTGATGGAAAGAATCTGCCCTTGGGTGGTAGGCGCTGCTCAGTGCTGATGCTATACCCACCCCTTCCGTGCTATGTAACCCAAGGCAGGTAATTGCATTCACTCAGCAGTGAAATGAAGGAACCACTGCAGATATCTATTTTGAGCATTAAATAAGACCAGAACAATGAAAACCCCTGGCCTGCTGTGAGAGATTTAAATGACACAATTGTTTCCCATTGTACGAGTTTAGGCTCAATTCTGTAAGAGGATGTAGTACAAAGACTTGGATCAAGAAAGTGAAATATTTATGGGTGTTAGTTCAACTGCTTTGCTAGTTGCAAAGCTGTATTATCAGAGTAAAAGTGTATTTGTAAACTGTATGGGAACTAAAAAGGAATAAAATCATTTTCTTAAATTATGGTATTTGTCATTGGCTTTATTAGAAATGTCCAGGAAAAGTGGGTCAAAGGTCTTTTAGCCTCTTACGCTGGCAAAATGGCG
>PVIJ01022812.1:0-15390 GCA_004024925.1 Scalopus aquaticus
GGTGTGTGGGGTGCGGGGGTCCTCCAGCATTGCGGGCCTGAGACGCGGAGCCTGCACACCCCTGCCCAGGGAAGGGAGGGCAGCGCGCAGCTGAAACAACCCGGCACATTCGTCTGCAGGCCTGTAGCGCCGCCTGGCGGGGATTCGGGGCGCGGCACCTGGAGAGCCCCGTGGAAGCTCCTTGCCAGCCCCCAGGCCTGCAGGGAGAGGCGCTCCCCAGGAGCCCCAACTCGGCAGCGGATGCGATGGACCCCCACCACCGAGGGCCGGCCCTGGCCATCCGGAGGGTTCGGCCCGAGCCTGATTCAAGCCCGGGTGTGTTTTTCAGGCCTTTGCCCGGAAATGGCCACCTTAAGCGGAGGCGGGCTGTGGGTGCAGGCCCACCCGCGGGCTTGTTAAGGCTCACCTCAGCCTTGGTTTGCTGGCTGGAGCCGGGACAGTGGTCTCCCGCAGCTGCCTCCCGGAGCCCCCTCTCCGCACACCCCAAGGAGGCGCCCTCTCCTCACCTCAGCTCCCACAGCCCCTCCACACCCCCCCCCCTGCTGCTGTGTGTACCTGTAGGGCAGGAGGACGTCAGGAGCAGGTTCTCTAAGGACACAGGCAGGCGGTCAAAGGGGAGAGGGCGTTCTGGAGCCCTCGGTGGCCATCCCGGCACAAGGCAGGTTGGGAGGCCGGGGGCCGGGGGCTTTCAGGCCCCCCAGCCCCAGCGAATCCTCAGTCTTTCTGGGCGCTCTGGCAGCGTCTCGTGGCCTCTCTGCTGCGCCCCGAACGGTCCTCTGCTCCCCACTCCGTCTCTCTCTGCTTCCTTTGCTGCTGCTGCTGCTGCTGCTTATACCCCAGTCTCCGGCCCAGGTGTGCCCGCTCACGCACCTCACGCGCCCACTCCAGGTGCCGCCATCAGGCCTGCGTGTAGCCTGCAGAGGCGCACACTGAGGGGAGGGCGGAAAAACCTGACAACTTTCTGGCTGACCCTACAGTCCCCCTTCTGAAATCCCCTCCGGGGTCCCCAGAACGGCCTCTGTGAGTGCTGGTTGGCACTCAGAGGGGCGTGGCTGTCCGAGACGCTGGGAGCCGGAGCGGGCTCTCCTGTGTCTGCTAAGTGCGGCCCTCAGGCCTCTTCCCAGCTGTAAAGGGCAGGAAACACCAGGAAGCACAGGTTCTCTAAGGAGATGGCAGACTGGCCTAAAGGGGAAGGAGTTCCGGAGCCCTCAGGTGGCTTCTTGTGCCTTTTAATGGTTTCTTGTGGAGAGGCAACCAGGCACAGAGCAGGCAGAGGGGCGGGTGGGGCCAGGAGGCTGGCAGGTTTCCCAGCCACTGGCAAATTTCACTCTGGCAGGCTCTCTGGCAGCGTCTGTGGCCTCTGCTGCACCCCAAACGGAAGCTCCTCTGCTTCTCCTCTGTCTCTGCTGCTGCTGCTTCGCTGCATCCTTGCTTATAAGCCCAGTCTCCGGCCCAGGTGCGCCCACTCACACACGCCCAGCCCACTCCAGGTGCCGCCATCAGGCCTGCGTGTGGGCTGCAGAGGTGCACACTGAGGGGAGGGCGGAAAAACCCGACAGTTCTCACGCTACACCAGCCGCATCTAGTTCCTCAGCGTCTTCCTGCCCAGCCTCTGGGCGACCTGCCCACAACTGACCCTCGCGACCACAGAGCAATCCCAGCCCACTCGTCTGACTCTGCCCATCTGGCCTTGCCCAGCTCCATGCCTGGGGCCCGGGCCTGGGCTGTTCCAAGAGTCTGGCCGGTGCAGCGCCAGCAAGGCCCGGAAAGGTCCTCTATGACCCGGGCAAACAGGAAAGGGGAGTCCTGGAGCCCTCGGGGGCTTTTTCAGGCTTTTAAAGTTGTCTAGAGCATCTGCAGTGAGGCCACAGGTGCGGGGCGGGCAGGAGGACCGGGGTGGGGGCCAGGGGGCTGGCAGGGGGGCCTCCTAGCTACCCCGCGCCCCGTGAATCTTTACCTTCTGGGTTCCTTGCCACACCCCACCTCACAGTTCTCTGCTGCCTTCTCTGTTCTCTCTTTATGCTCTGCCCCAGGCCCCGGGGCGCCCACCCCCACAGCCCACACCCCACTCCAGGTGCCGCCACCAGGCTGCGTGCGGGACCGCAGGGTCTATATTCATGCTAAAGGCGGAAAACCTGATAACCTCTGTCCACCCCACACCCGGCAGCCTCTTTGGGTGTCCAGGTCAATGTCCAAGCCCAGTCCCCCGACACCAGTAACTTCTCCCCACACCAGGCCTGCACAGGGTTTCCTTTGGGGCCATGAACTCCAAGCATCCCCCCCCAAAAAAAAATCCAGCACGTTGCTTTCAACAAAGACTCGCTGACTCTGGGGGAGACCAGAGACCCACCGCAGAGCTGGGTCTCTTGCCCAGTAGGACCCCGCTGCCCCCCAGCACAGTGGGCACAGTGCCCACTGCAGCCCTGGGCTTCCTGCTGTCTCAGCTGGCCCCAGACTGGGAGGGTGCCCGGGGCTGGGGGAGCACTGCCTCTCTCAGGTGAAGACAGGAGGGGCCTCAGACTCGGGGTGCGGGAGACTCTGGAGAAGCGGCATCAGCACGAGGGTTTCGTGATCAGGCTCAACCCAAGGCAGACACCCCCAGTCTGTTCCCGGGGGAGTGAGGACACGCTGGGCACGTCCTCGGAATTTTTCTAAATTCAGGCAAAACGGAAATGACTTCCAAAAATTCCAAAGGACAATGATGTAGCCTGAAGGCAAAGAATTCTGTCACAGCTGTGCAGCCACATCTGAAATACCGGCCTGGGCTCGGGGTGCCTGCACCCCAACCCAGTACAAGGAGTCCGCACTGACAGTGTCCGCAGGAAGCTGTGGCTGCGAGGAGAGTGACTTAGAAGGGAAGGAGCCGGTGGCCCTTTCGGCGAGCACCAGCGGGGGCTGCGCTCTCCTCGCCGCTGCTGTAATGAAACCGTGTCCAACAAAACGGCCATTCAGGCTCTGGCATTCCGCGCAGGGACGCCACCCATCCAAGGGTGGAGGAGAATGTGATCACTCCCAACTGAGGTTTGGGGCTCCCTGGTGGCCTAGTGGTTGTCTCAGGCTATCACCGCCGCCGCCTCAGTTTGATTCCCGGCCAGGGAGCTTCCCCCATGGCATAGCAGATCTCTCCTGTCTCCCTGCTGCTCCCCTCAGCAGTGGATTTCAGTCAGTCCGCCTGTTCTGCTCCCCACTCTGTCTCCGGTGAATTCTCTCATCTCCCCCCACACCTTTGGCCTGCACCCCAGCTCTTGTCTGCATAAATAAATAAATCTCTTTTTAAAAAGGCATATTAAGAAGGGAATCTTGAGACTTGAAGGTTTAGGTACAAACATACTTTCACTTGCTCGGGAAACTTTCTAACACGTGACAACGGTAGAGAGAAGAGTGTTGGGGTCTCCGTCTCCTCCTGCCTCCCGTCCTCAGGGCGAGGCAGCTAAGCCTGCTCCTGCATACCAGCCCCAGACTATTTGGAAGCAAACCCCCAGACCCTTTCGTCTGTGTGTCTCTGAAAGTTGAGGCCCTTTTGATTAACATGAGCACACGAGCCTGACAGTGACTGAGAAAAACAAATAGTGCTACGTGCAATCACGTGTCCCGAAGTGCTCAAAGTTCCCCTAAAAAATGCACATTTTGAAGATTTACGGACAGACGGAAACAGCCTCTCAGCTGGCCGCTGTTGCCCCCACAGCCTCAGGCTCCCCCTGAATCCCGCGTCTGTGCAGCCCCGACCAAGCCAACAGCAGGCGGCTCCCTCGTAGATGTTAGCCTTTTTTTTTTTTTTTAAGGTTTATTTATTTAAGGGTAGGAGAGCTGGGTGTAGGCCAGAGGTGGGGGGCGGGAGGGTGAGAGGATCCACCAGACAGAGTGGGGAGAACAGGTGGGCCCACTGAAATCCACTGCTGAGGGGAATAGCAGGGAGACAGGGGAGGTCTGCTGCGCCATGTGGGAAGCTCCCTGGCTGGGGATCGAACTCGTGCTGCAGTGGCTGCCGATACCTTTGTAGTGCTGACACTTAACATGTTTAGGCTGTTGTGAGCGGTACTCATTGCTGGGTGTTTGACTAACTCTCTTTAGACAATTTCTCCACGTTTCCTTCTTATTTTCCTCTGGAAACCCAGAAAAGAAACACGTGTTGACCCTTATTACCAATTTCCTCCTTTCCTCTGGACCAGTCACCACCTGCATTTCATCTCGAAGGGGACAATTTTTGTTTACAACTCTGCTTCTCTTTTTACTCATGCCCTGGGGTACTTTGAAAAGCCTCATGACTCTATTTGTTCATTTGACAAATATTGACTGACCCCTCCACAGTCCCTGACCCGCACATGGGCAGAAGGAACCACGGTCTCTCCAAGTCCTGTTCACCAACGTCAGGCCCCCAGTGCGCGCTAGAGGGCGCCGTGCGCCGAGGGGCGTCCCTTGGAAAGTCCACGCCAGACCTTAGCAAGGAGGCCCAGAAGCACCCCTACAAAGTCTGCAGGAGTCCCCAGGATGTGGCCTGTTTAGGCTCTTCACACTCAGCCACACGGCCAGCAAGTGAATAATCTTACAACTTGCATCTTAAACAAACAAACAAAAATTCCATTTTTGGATGCACAGACAGAGATAGACTAACACACTGCGGTCCTTGCCAGGGGAGGCGTGCCTAGGCCTGCAGGGTTTGTGAAACTATGAAACGTCGAGGGCAGCTGTCATCCCAAAACACCAACAACAAAAAGTTGAAATCAATAAACCTCCATCAAATGTCTAGAAAGAGCAACCCAGCCACCTTGCCTTTAATAGAGTCTCAGAAATGGTTTACTGCTTTTGAAAGAATTAAGCTTTACTGTATTACAAATGTCCCAATAGGGACCCAAACAACAGAGCCAGTTCATACAACAAACACATATTTAGCAGTGAAGCTGCCAGGTCATAGACTGTGCTGTGGACAATTAGAGCACCCACTTCTGGGGCCCCCATTTGAAGAGGGGAGATGGTGAACAGTCCCCAAATGAATTAACAATGGAACGCTGGAGATAAACGCTAAAGAGGAATTAAAAGAATAGTCGGCAAGAGCAGGTTTGGGAGAGCAGGTTTCAGACGAGGCCTCTCTCAGAAGACAGCTAATCTGATACCTGAAGAAAGCACCTAGAGAAGATTTGAGAGCAGAATATTCCAGAACATGGGCCAGAGAGTGTAAGTTCTTAAATTAGGATCAAGAAGAGCGGGTGGAGGGAGGGGATGCAACCTTGGCAGGGAGATTGTCCTGGGGTTTTTGTTCTGTCTCGTTTGCTTATTTGGGGTTGCAAATAAACTGGATGTCAGCAAATACTTTTTCTGCAGCTATTGAGAAAATCAAGTGTTCTGCTCCATTAACCTGTAGCAGCGGTCTATTTCCCTAACAGATTTTTCCGATATTGAGTTATCTTTATGCTTATTCGATAAAAA
Organism: Scalopus aquaticus; assembly: GCA_004024925.1. NCBI lineage: Eukaryota > Metazoa > Chordata > Mammalia > Eulipotyphla > Talpidae > Scalopus > Scalopus aquaticus. The sequence continues at coordinate 5,425 of PVIJ01022812.1, forward strand.
TTTTTGGGCATGTCATTTTTAAATATATTTCTAGTCTAACTTGCTAATGTTTTATTTTGGATTTCTTTTTTAAAAAGATTTATTTATTTATGCATACAAGAGCTGGGGTCTAGGCCAGAGGTGTGGGGGGTGGGGGTAAGAGGATTCACTAGAGGCAGAGTGGGGAGCAGAACAGGCAGAGAGACTGAAGTATACTGCTGAGGGGAGCAGCGGGGAGACGGGATATCTGCTGCGCCCTGTGGGTCAGCTCCCTGGCTGGGGATCGAACTCATGCTGCGGTGGCCGCCCATAACTTCATAGTGCTGAGACTTACACCAATGCGCCACCAGGGAGGCTCTATTTTGGACTTCAGCAATTGGCCTAAAATTTGAGATTGCCTGAAAATTTCCCTTCATTGTGCTGTCTTTATCTGGTTTCATTTTGAGGTTTTACTGGGGTCCTGGACGCCTCACCTGCCCCACCCTCGCCCTCGTCCTGCTGATGCCCTTGAAGAAGGGGGGGATCCCCACCTTTGCGTCAGGCAACACCACACTGGTCCAGGGGAGTCCGGAGCAGGCTACAGAATGCAGGACGCTGATGGAGAGCAAGACCCTGCCCTTTGATTGACAGAGAAGGGCGGGTCCAATTGTGTGTTGGATTTAGGGAGTGAGTCCCAGATACACCCCATGGCTCTGATCTTCTTAACAGGGTGTTCTGCAGATTAGTCCGGGGGAGAGCACGTCAGTCACCGACCCCTCTCCCGTTACACCCACACCCCACTGCAGCAGTGCTGAATGGAAACTGGGTGTCTGGTATCAAGGGACTGGACCCCACAAAAGGACAGAAAGTGGGTTCTGGATCTGCTCCCCAGCCTCACCTCACCTCACTGTCCAGTGTGCCGGGCCATCAGCCCCACCCCTACAAACCCCCTTAACAAGCTTCCTTAACAGGTGCCCCTAACCAAGCCCCCCACCCCACACAGAGGGCCCATTTCCTCCCAGAGTGAACTGATAGCCTCAGAGACAGCCATGCGCGCAGCAGGAGATCTGAGGATGGTCGAAAATGAACGATTTTAAAGAACACACGAAACTCTGAAGAGCAGCGAGTCAGCTCATAGCCACAGCGTGTGTCCCTGACGCTGGTTCAGAAATAGGGTCTAAACCCTACTCACTGACAGGACAAGCGTGATCGCCCCCAAGTGCCTTCTGCACTCGGACTCCCTGAGGACAAAGCCGAGCTCACCAAAGGTCCCCTGGGGTCAGACCCACCCGGGTTGGGCGCCCCAGGCTCATCCCTGAATCTCGAGGCACGGGGACAGCAGGGCTGCGGCTTCTGGTCACTGGCGTTCGGAGCCTGCCTGACACCCACACTTGTCCCGCTGCTCGGTGGGGGAATTGTTGGGGGAAAGGAGGACGTCTGCACAAACTCCACAGATAGGTTTACGGACCCCACCTCAGACCACACTCCGTGTCTGGTGGACCCTCTCGCTGCCCCACACCTCTGGTCTGTACCCCAGCTTGTAGGAATAAATAAATAAATAAAAATAAATAAATAAATAAATAAATGGACTGACCTGACCTTTCAGACACAAAACCCACAGCACACCGGGCTCAGAGCAACAGTGTCAGCACTGACGACGTCTGACCCCGGACCCCTGGAGAAGGTTCTGCTCCCAGCACTGCCCCAGGCAGCCCAATGTCACGTGCGCAGCCGTGGGTGGGCCCCAGCTTGGGACCAAGGGGGACCCGGAGCCTGAGGAGCCCCCGGAGCCGGGGGGTGAGGATGAGGCTGCGGTGTCAGTGCCCCCCAACATGGCAGACAGGAGGTGCTTCACACCCCGGGGCGGGGGGAGCTCACTGTTCTTTGAGTTTCACCCCAATTCCCAGCTTTCTGGGACTTGAAAGGAAAGAGAAAAGCACAGAGGTGTTTACGATGGTCTGTGGAAACCGAGAATTACATTGGAATTCTGGAACTTGGTGAGATCGTCTAACGTGACAGTTGTACCGAGTTTCTGCTTTTTTTCTGGTCTGTTTCTTTTGAGGCCTCACAGACTCGTGTTCACTTATCGGGGTCAGCAGAGGGTGGTGGACCAGGCCCCTCGCCCCATTCAGGCTGGACAGAGGAGCCCACCATGGAGAGGCCAGCGCGCGAGAAAGGGGCCAGGCTTGGCCGGAGCCCACCCGGGGGGCAGGGCGGCTCAGGGGCCTTCCGGCTGGGCCAGCAGCCCTGGGTCACGGGGGTGCCTACAGGAATCCTCCGCTCTGCCCCCCAGGGGTGTCTGGACTCCCCCACTCACACATATCTGGCCCCCGCTCTCGTGTGGCTGTTCTCTGATCTCAGCGGCCTCCTCTGGGCCCCGCCCGCCCTGACTTGGCCGACCCGCGGCCGCAGAGACCCTGGCGCCTGGGAGCTGCCCCCATCAGCCTCACCTCTGAGCCCCTCCGAGTCCCTGATTTTACTTCTCCCCTTTCTAGTCCCCCGCTATCTGCCGGCCTGGCGCATTTGGCCTGAGCATCACGGGTGAGAGACCTTTGCTCCCCCAGGCCACCTCCGCAGGGGTGATGCTGGGAGTGGGACTGCTGTTAATATCTGAGGAACTTCCAACCTGTTCCCCACCGGAGCCGGACGCCTGCGTGCCCACCAGGAGCAGGACAGGCTCCCGTGTCCACCCGCTCGCCAGCCCCGGTGTTTCTGGCCTTTCTGATGTGGGTCCTTCTCGGAGGGGTGAGGTGGTATCTCGGTGGTTTTGATTTGCGTTTCCCAGATGATAAGTGACGGAAGCACAACCGTGGGCCTGTTGGCAGCCGCGTGTTTTCTTTGCAGAGGTTTGTCGTTAGCTCTTCTGCCCAGCGTCAGATTGGGTTATTTGTTTTCTCACTGGTGATCCATGTGATTTCTTTGTAGATCTGGAACCAGTTCCTGGTCTGATGTCTGATGCAAAAGCATTTTCTCCCCCTCTGCAGGGACTTTTCATTTCAATGACAGCTTCTCTCTCTGTACGCACGCTTTTTAGTGTGCTGCGTCCCATTGTTTACTTTGCCTTTCCCTGGATGCCGAAGGAGTCCCCAAACACAGCCCAGAGGCTTATCTCGTGGGGTGCTCTCCCAGTGTTTATGGTTCGGGGTCTCCCATCCAAGTCTTTTTTTTTTTTTTAAAGATTTATTTGACCCGTCCAGCAGGTCAGGTAATTTAGTGGGACTCAAGGGGGCACCTCCTGAAAGAACCAAGGGGGAAAAAGGGGCAGGAGACCAAGCGCGTAAAGAAAGACAGAGTCAGCCTGAAATGCGTCAAGGTCTCGTTTATTAACAAAGGAGCTCAAGTTTATATAGGGGTCTTGGGGAGGGGGGAGGTAAAGGAAAGTTTTTAGAACAAAGTAACTAAGATTCAAGGCTGGTCAGGCAGTAGGCGTGTCAACATACCAGGAAAATGATCTAAAGCCGCCGGTCATGACGACCCTGCATACCAATGCTTATCTGGCGTCAGGAATAGCATGCTCTTATCTTGTGTGCAGAGACCAAGATGTTCCAGCCCAGCCTCAGGCCTCCAACAATTCCCCCTCTCTGAATACAAAATGGCCAACTTGGGCCTGGCTAATAGAGAGCCTCTGTCTTAGGCTATACGGGGTGACCCCTGTATCTGGCAACGTGCCATGTTGAGCCGGTCTCGACGACCTCTGTACGTTGTGCCCCCAGCACAGGCCCCGTACTAATCCCGTCATTGAGAACTCTCTACTTAGCCGGGGGAGATCAGGGCCGTGTGGCTCCAAACCGGAGTTTATATTTTGTCTTGCCATCCTGATCTTGTGTGTCTATTCGGTGGTAATGAACCGAAACCGTTTTGGAGAGGGCCGAATCAATTTGATTTTTGATAAATTGTGTCAGCCGTTGAAACGCCCAAGGACCAAAAGTAATAAGAAGGAGAAAGATAACCAGGGGAGCAAGGAGGGGCAACAATACAGAAATCAAGGGATTATTCTGGATCCAGTTTCCAATTCCTGAACCCCAACTGGAAAGCTCAGTCTTTCTCTGATGTAAGCGTCTGCGCAGTTCTTCCATGGATTCTCGCACTACTCTGGTGTGGTCTGCATAGAAGCAGCACTCCTCCCTCAATGCCGCGCACAAGCCTCCTTCCTTTAGGAACAGCAAGTCGAGGCCTCTCCTGTTTAGCGCCTCATCCTTTTTTTTTCCTCTGCTGTAACACAAGTAGAGAGAAACCTTGTCTCAGGCTAAAGACCTGGACGTAATGAGTTATTAGTTTTGGTGTCGCTCTTGTCTGGGCTATTGGTGGTGGCATAGGGTTTAACCAATCTTTCAGGTAGCCATCTGGCTCCATTTTCTCTAGAATCATAGATGCACGCGGACCCTCTTCCCCAAATAATAACGGGGTCAGGACCATTCCATTTTGCAGTGATTGGGTCCTTCCACAGGGCCTGAGCATATCCTTGTCTAGTCTCCGGGTGCCAATGTCTTTCCGCGGCGGATTTCCCAAAAGCATCCAATGTCAGGAAGTTTAGGACAAAAAGAGCATGGGAAAGCAGAGTCTTTTGGTTTCCTTTAAAAGGAAACAGTGTTTCTTGTGAGTGTAGTTTGTGGAGAGTATTTTTAAGAGTTTGGTTAGCTCTCTCTAAGATGCCTTGACCTTGAGGGTTATAGGGTATTCCAGTAGTATGTCTAATTCCTAATTGTAAAGAAAACTGTTTAAATTTATTACTAGTATACCCTGGGCCATTATCAGTTTTTATACATTTGGGCTGGCCCAGCACCGTGAAAACATATAGCATATGATTAATAACATCCCTGGTGGCTTTTTTTGTTCAGGATTGCCTGTGCCTCAGCCCTATCTATAAATTCAGCTTTTTAGGTCAGAAATTGGCTTCTGGTGTACGGACTGAATCACCTTATTCCATTCATGAGGCAGGAGACTGCCTCCTTGGGCTAAGTTTTCAAGAATCGAAAGGGTGAAGGGAGCATTGATGCCATAATTTTTAACCGCCGAATGTAAATCTTTGATGTGTTTAAGTTTTAATTGTTTATAAATAATCTGACCAGAGTTATCTGTCCTCGGTCTTTCCCCCGGGTCCTCCTCCTCCCCTTCGGAGGCCGAGGAGTCTGGCTCAACAATCTCATCGTCCATAGGGGCATTCTGAGTGGTATCTGCCGGTTCCCCCACGTCCTGGGAGTGAGTGCCAGAACGGGTCATTACTGGGAAGGAGAGAGACACCGTAGGCAGTGGTTTTTTAGTTATAACTATTTTTGATCTAGCCTGTGTCTTTGGCGGGGAGGCTACATGAGGGGGATTTTTAATAGAAGGAGAGTTAAGGCCGACTTCTTTCGTAAGGTCAGCCTGTAATTCCTGTATTTGCTGAGTGAGATCTTTCAATTCTCTCTTTATAGAAAGGACATCTTTTAACTTGGTGATTTGGCTCAGCAGGAGTTCTTTGGTCTCTAAGAGATCCTGCATTCCTGGTATCACGGGGGTTTATCTGCCCCGTCTCTTTCTTATTGTAAGTGAGGGTGCTCGGGGCGCCGAGGGGACGAGACAAATAAGGGGGTGGCAAGGGCCACTGCAGGCTTATATCATTCTTTCGGTTAGTCAGGGAAACTTGGGACTGACATTGAGGGCGAGATCCATACCTATCTTCCTCATATTTGGCCGCCTCGTTGTCGAGATCGGCCCGTTCTGAGGGGTCAAGCCATTGTCCATCAGGACCATACTTATGGATAACAGGATATATATTTTTAGAGGATCTGGTCGGAGGGGGAGGCCTCAATAAAGGGGGGGCCAAATCAGCAGGGACAGGTTCATCAATAAGTGATGGAGAGCTCGAGACCGAGCCTACCATTGCGTCATAGGGGTCTACGGTCTTTTTCACCGCCTTACTTTCACTTTGTAACGAGACGCTGGGCGAGGGCGCAGCGTCAGCCACCGCGGAGGGGGGAGATTGGTCCTTTGATGGGGGCAAGAGGAATCCATAAGGAGGTCCTCTGCGAGGGCCAAGAGATGGGAGAGTCGCCCGTCTCCCTCCGCCTCCTTGAGAATATCTCTAACTATTCCATAGAAACTAAAAAATGCCTCGGGGATCTGTTCCCCATCCCTAATAAGTTTATTAAAATCTTTGCCCACCTTGATCCAAGTAAGAGGGTGGATCTCTGGGCCCTGAAGAATTAACCAAGGACACTTTTCTTCCACGAAACAAAAGAAGTTTAACAAATCTTTTTTCTTTACTCTTATACCCCTTTCCCTGAGATTATTTTTCATCTCTTTGATAAAGAGCACTTCCTTACATATTTTTGCCCATGGTCAATGGGACAGCAATTACCTCAAGACCCTTCCGTGTTGCACAAGTGATCCGGTCCGGACGTCTCTACCCTGTATCTCGAGGAGCTCCTCTGTTGTCCGCTGTCCGGCAGGTCACCGTACCTCGAGCCCCACGTTGGGTGCCACTTGACCCGTCCGGCAGGTCAGGTAATTTAGTGGGACTCAAGGGGGCACCTCCTGAAAGAACCAAGGGGGAAAAAGGGGCAGGAGACCAAGCGCGTAAAGAAAGACAGAGTCAGCCTGAGATGCGTCAAGGTCTCGTTTATTAACAAAGGAGCTCAAGCTTATATAGGGGTCTTGGGGAGGGGGGAGGTAAAGGAGAGTTCTTAGAACAAAGTAACTAAGATTCAAGGCTGGTCAGGCAGTAGGCGTGTCAACATACCAGGAAAATGATCTAAAGCCGCCGGTCATGACGACCCTGCATACCAATGCTTATCTGGCGTCAGGAATAGCATGATCTTATCTTGTGTGCAGAGACCAAGATGTTCCAGCCCAGCCTCAGGCCTCCAACATTTATTTATTTATACATACAAGCGGGGTACAGGCCAGAGGCGTGGGGTGGCGAGAGGGTTCACCAGAGACAGAGTGGGGAGCAGAAGAGGCAGATCAGAAACACACTGCTGAGGGGAGTAGCCGGCGAGGCAGGAGAGGTCTGCCGCACCATGTGGGATTCTCCCCGGCCGGGCGTCGAACTCGCGTCACCGCTGCCGACAGCACCACAGCGCAGCGCTCAACCACTGCGTCACCGGGGAGGCCCCCATCCGAGTCTTTCATCCACGCTGAGGGAATGTGCGTGTGTGGGGCGACATAGTGGCCTCGTCTCACTCTTTCGCGCGGGGCTGTCCAGCGTTCCCAGCACCGTTTTTCCAGGCCGCTGCCCTCGCTCCAGTGTCCCCTGTGTCCTCTGGCCCCCCCGTTACCGTCCGGAGAAGTGCGGCTTATTTCTGGGCGCCCGATGCTGTCCCACTGGTCTGCGTGTCTGTTTGACGGGGCTCTGCTTGTCTGAGACATTTGATTCCATCTGAAAACTGTCAAAACATAGAAATTTAGTTACCAGGCACTTTTCCGCCGTTCGCCCAAGGGCAGTGAACACTCATTTCCCTTCTCTGAACTGAGCCAACGTGGGGTGAAAACTTTCCACATAAGCGGTGTCTCTGCCGTGCACAGCCCTCTGTTCCCCGCAGCCTCGGGTCTGCGAGCGTCCCCAGCCCCGTCCCGCCGCAGATTCAGTCCCGTCTGCGCCATTCATCTGCACGGCAAACCGCAGCTTCTCCGCCCCCGTCCTCACCCCCCTGTCTCCCTCACGTTGTTATTTCTCCCTCAGACCTTGTGGGGCCCTCGGGCCCGCCCCTCGCGCTGCCTGACCCAGCTCACATGCTGCCCCTGCGCCCCGGGGCCGTGCCCCTCTTCCTCTGCCGCTGTGTCCTTCCTGGGAAACTCCCACGTGTCCTTCAAGGCTGAGGCTCCGCCTGCACCCCTGCCCGGCCCTCCCGCTGTGCTCCCACCTCCTCGGAGCCCCCGCAGTGAACAGGGCGCAGCGCTCGGTCACGGGGCTGTTTCCCGCCTGGTTGTTTGTCCAGCTTGTGGGACATACGGGCTCCTCTCTGCTCCCGCGCACCGCAGCACCCCTGGAGCACCTGCTACCCCGCTTCATGACCAGGGGTGGTCTCCCCATCATCACTGAGCTCCCGGAGTCTGGGATTTCCCTTCCGAGTCTTTGTCCCACACGGGGCCCGGCCCTGGTGGGCGCCTCCTTCACCTACCGCGTCCTCCCGCCTCACTGGGTTTCTGCAGTTCTGGCTCAGCCCCCCCAGGACGGGAGCGGGAGCAGGTCTGGGGGTTCACCCCAGGAAAGGCGGCGGGTGCCATTCTCAAGACAGCCGCTAGGGGGCAGGCGCGCGCCACCGGGACACCCATTGCCCTGAAGCTGAAGTGCAGGAACGTCGTTTTGCAAAATGGGCAGCTCAGCAAATGGCCAACTTGCTACATTATTGAGGGGTTCTCTGAGGCTTTGGTTTCTCTCGCAGTGCTCCCAAAGGCTTCGTATTTCATTCATGAACAGGCGAGATTTTCTGTGCTTTTGAAATAAGTTTTGCTGTTGCATCAGTTTCATAGTTGCTGGTGTTTGTAAGTGCAGGGTCTCCCCCCCCACCCCCCGCGGGCAGTCACCGTGGGGCACCCGCCCCCACAGCCCCCGCGGTCAGTCCTCCACCCTCACAGTCCGTGGTCAGCTCAGGGGTCAGTTTTAAGTCTGACTCTCTCTGACCCTCTGGGTCTCTGTGCTCCTCTGGAAGCACAGTCCGTGTTTGTCTTTCCCTTCCGCCTTACTTGGCTCAGCGTCATCCCCTCAGCCCCAGCGTGTTGTGGGAGCGGCCTGAGGTCACCTTTGAGGGCTGAGCAGTAGGCCCTGCCGGGTGACAGACCAGGCCCGTCCCTCGTCTGCTGGACACTTAGGCTGTGTCCGTGTCTTAGTGCTTGTACGTGGCGCTGCAGTACACACGGGCGTGCAGATTCCCTTTCAAGTTAGTGTTTTCCTGTGCTTTGGGAGCTCTCTGGAGCGGAAGCCCTGGGTGCCCGGGCAGATCCATCTTTAGTATTTCGAGAAACCTCCATATTGTCTCCCTAGGGGCTGGACCCATCTATAGCCTCATTCTCAGCGTGACAGGTTATTGTTTTGTTTGTTTGTTTGCTGTGGGCCAGTCTCACAGCTGTGAGAGGGTATCTCATTGTGATTTTGTGGTGTGTCTTTGAAGAATGCCATGGGAATTGTCACTGGATGGCATTGAATGTGTACGTTGCTTTAGGTTGGCCATTTTGACTGTGCTGATTCATCCAATTCTTGAGCAGGGAATGTCTTTCCATTTCTTTGTGTCTTCTATTTCTTCCAACACTGTCTGGTAAGTTTTCTTTGTGTACCTCCATCACCTTTGTTAGGATTACTCCTAAGTGGTTTTTTTTTTTTTTTTTGGTGTGATTGTAAATAGGACCATTTTCCCAATTCCTCCCTCTGCTAAGCTCAGTGTTTGCATATAGAAAGACAACTGATTTTTTTGTACCGATTTTGTAACCTGCCACTTTGCTAACCTGATTTATTGTTTCAATTAGTTTTTCAGTAGAATCTTTAGGGCTTTGTGTGTGTATTATCACATTATTGTAAATCATGAGAGCTTCACTTTCTTCTTTCTCAGTTTGAGTTCCTTTTTTTAGCTAATACTATGTTGAATAGTACTGGTGAGAGTGGACATATTTGTCTTGGACCAGATCCTAGTGGAAAAGCTTTCAGCTTTTCACTATTGAGAGCGGTGTTAGCTGTGGGTTTGTGTTATTATTCTGTTGAGCTATGTCCCATTTACCCGCAGTTTTCCAAGTTTTTTTCAATCATAAGTGGAGGTTCAATCTTATCAAATGATTTCTCTGTTATGCTCACATGGTTTTTATCTTTCTTTGTGTCAATGTGGTAAGTTCCATCGATTGGTTTTCAGATGTGGAGCCAACCTATGACCTGGTGTGACTACCACATGATCAGGGTGTATAATTTTGTCAGTGCTTTGCTGTATTAGGCTAGTTAAGATTTTATTGAGGATTTTTGCCTCTGTGTCCATTAGGCAGGCTGGTCTGTAGTGTAAGGTGTTTCTCTGGTATTCGAGTCAAGTTGGCTCATAACATGTG
>PVIJ01022813.1:0-15387 GCA_004024925.1 Scalopus aquaticus
ATCTCCCACCTCCTCGCCCCCACTCCTCCCTCCTCTCCTGGTTTCTGCCTCCCTATTAATAGGCCCTTGTCACTTTTCCGAAGCCCGCCTGCCTGTCTGAGCTGTGGCCTGTATTGTAAGCACACAGAGGGGACCCGACTGTGACCGTCCCCCAGTTTCGCCCAGTTTCAGTAATAAGAGGACGCGGTAAAAAGAGCCATTCACTTTGCCGATAACTGAAAAATTAGATAAAATAAGAGATTCGTAAAAACTTAAGAAAAAGCAGAAAGCTACAGTCATTGATGAAACTGAATCATCAGTGAAGTATTTTCCAGAAGTCTGCGCCCTGGCGGCTCGCTGGGAAGCCCAGTCGGCCGCAGAGCCCAGGAGGGCCGGTGCGCAGGCCAGGGGGGTGAGGGGCCGGCGGCCGAAGGCCTCAGCGTGACGTCTGCGTAAGCGTCCACGACAGGAAGCCCACGCCAGGGGCGGGAGCCCCTCAGTTCTGAGCGGGAAGGACGGCACCCCTGCGCCGGGCGGGCGGCTGTCACCTTCAGAGCCGCCTGGGGCTGGACCAGGAGGCGGCCTGGGGCCGCCGCAGGACACTGGCGGAGTGCCCGCCCGCCCGCGGCTCCTGGGCCGCTCCTGGGCCAAGCGGGGTGGGGTGGGCGGGGCTGTCCCCGCCCCCTGCGGGCTGTCAGCTCTGAAGGCGGAGCGTGCGCAGTGCTGGGGGCCACTGAGTTTGGGGGTCTGAGCCCCAGGAGACAGCGACTGCTTCAGCGTCCGCCTCCACGAAGTCTCCCTCTGACCAGTCCCTCTTACACGGTCCTTTAAATGAAGGAAAACCCGCCAGAGGGCACGGGCTGGCACAGCCCGCCTGGCGCGCCGGGCGCTCCTGCCCAAGCAGGCGCCGCAGCTTCTCGCTGCCTTGTGCACAGGGAGCCCCACTTTTAGCAGGTTGTTTAAAAGCCCTTTGTCACCAGAAGTCCTCAGAAGCGCCTGCTCCCGTCGGGGCTCGCGAGCGCGCCCGCTGCGACTGGAGGGCCCCGGGCGGGCGCGGGGAGCCGCTGCCATCTGGGCCGCAGATGTGCCGGCCGCGCCTCGAGCAGGCTTTGTTAGCGTCTCCAACAAAGCAGCCCCGCTAATTGCACCCCATTCAGCGCCGGGCTCGGAGGGGGCCAGAGAATCAATATTTGCTAAGAGGAGAAGAACAAAATCAGTCGGGGGAAAACAATTATTTGCTGGCTTTTCAGAGAATATTACAAATAATGACGGCTCCAAACCGTGAAGAACTGCCCGGAGAAGCGCTCCACACGGGCCGTCGCCGGGCGCCGCCCTCCGCCTCACTCTTTCCGTGGAGATCTCGAGTCCGTGAACATTTTTGTGGGAAAACAAGCTAATTGCTATGCGGAGCAGAAGACTCTCCGCTGGGGGCCTCAGGCAGCCGGCCGGGCCGCTGGGGACGGTGGCAGCGTCGGGATGCCGGCCAGTCGGGGCGAACCAGGGCCCAGCGGCTTCTGGAGAGCGCACCCCAGAGGGCGCCCCTGTGCCGCCCGCTGTTTTTCCTCCTGAGACCACGCTGGAGGGAGATGGGGCCGGGCTGCCCGAGGCGCCTTCAGCAGGAGGGCGTCAGCCCAGCGGTCACCGGCACCATGGAGCAGGCCAGGCCGCTGACCAGCGGCTCCCAGGGCCCCCCCCCCCCGTCCCCGCCACCCCCACCCCCGCCTCTGGGGCGGGGCCGGGTCTAACAGGAGGGCGGGGCTGCGGGCGGAGAGCAGGACCCAGCACAGCTGCGGCTGCGGGGGTGGGGGGGCCTGAGCAGCCTCCTGGGCCTGGCCCCGGGCGCAGGGCGGCGGCCACGCCTGGGCTTTGACTCCGAGACCCGGCTGCTAAGCACCGCTCCGCACACCAGCGGCTCCTGAGGACGCCCGGCCGCCTGCTGCCCGCCCACAGCCACGCCCGCCGAGCGCAGAGGGTCCCGGGGCAGACAGGAGGCCGCGTCCCCACCGCCCAGGGCACCAAGCCCGTCCTGCGCCGGGGCACCTGCCGGAAGCTCAGCAGCCCAGACCCGCGGGGACAGCGTTGCGGCCGTGCAGGCCCATCCCGTGACCGTGCGCCCTCCAGTTGCAGGCTGGTCCCGGTGGGGGGCAGAGGGCCCCAGACACTGCCAGAGTCAGCAGGAACGCCCCTTGCTCGGTGGACTTGGGGCCCCCGCCGCGCCTGGGGCGGGGCCAGCCAGCACCTGGGCGGGGCCACTTGGCTCCTGGGCGGGGCCAGCCGGTGCCTGGGCGGGGCCACTTGGCTCCTGGGCGGGGCCAGCCGGCTCCTGGGCGGGGTCATTTGGCACCTGGGTGGGGCCCGCTGGCGCCTGTCCTCCACGACCTCAGCTTGGCTGCGGGGTGACAGCCCTGCAGCCCAGCCTGGCTGCTCCTTGGGCGCTGTGGCCTGGTCCGGCTCCGAGCACGCTGACTGGGGCGCAGGGGCCGCAGGGGCAGGCTGAGGGCAGCTGGGTGGGGGCCTCGGGGCGCCAGGCAGGCTCAGGGGACACACAGGCCCACCCCAACGGCCAAGCCCACGCCCTGGCCGGGCAGCAGGTCAGAGGGGAGCCTGGGGCGGCCTGGGCGCCGCGGGACCCCTCCGGTGGGCTTGTATGATCACCAGCGCCCGGCGTGGGCGACCCGGCGCCTCAAGTGCGGTCAGCGCGTCCATTTCTGTCACACAGGGCCACCTGCCTGGGGGTCCGGGGTGCCCCCGGCCCCGGCCAGTCATTCACCAGGAGGAGCCGGTATGGAAGGGAGGGACGGCCCGCGCCCCCCCCCCCCCCCCGCGACGACATGGGCCTGCGGACCCCGTGACAGCTCAGCTGCCTGGCGGGCTGCGGTCCGAGCCCGGCGCTCGGGGTTGCCCCCCCGCCGCCCCTGCGACGGCGTGGGCGGGACCCAGACCCGGGAGCCCGCGGGGAGCCGATCAGGGGCGGCGGGGTGGGGGCGGCCTTGGGGCCGGTTGGGCGTGTTCTTGGCCTTCTCGGGGGCACTGTTCTCTGATTTCACTGTAAGTGACTTTAGCTTGGTTTGGGGGTCTCCCAGACTGGGGGGACTGTGCACCTGAAGAAATTAACTCAGTAACTCTGTATTCAAACTCGGTTGGTCCAGAGGCCCCTGCCTGCCCCTGGGGCCCTAAGCAAGGCCTCAGAGCCTCGTAGCACTGGGGGCGCCCCGAGAGCCCCCCACGCGTCCTCCCAGGCTGCCCACACGCCGGCTCCAGAGGCACAAGCCCAGGCGGCGTCTGAGCCCCGTCCGGGCAGCCAGGGCGGCGCGGGCGCGATGGGCGGCTGGTCTGGGGGCGTGTGCTGGGGCGTCTCCCCTTCCCTCCCCTCCCCCCCTTCACTTGGCCAAGGACAGGGCCGCTACGGAAAGCCCCAGAGGGAACGCCGAGCGCGGATCCCGGGAGGACAGCGCGCAAGCTGACGCGGACGCCCGGTCCCGGGACATTTAGGGTCACGCCACTGAGCTCCACACCCGCAGAAACACGGGAGCTTCTGGGGAAATCGCTCAGGGTGAAAACGAGTGGCTGGTGCCGCCTCCCCGCACTCAGCCTGCCCAGGCTGCTCTCAGCAGGAGACGCGCGAGGAGCTCGGCGCTGCCGGACACCACGCCAGGACCAGGGCGCCGGCCGCCGGGCCGCGCAGGGTCAGTCACGCCTCTGGGAAGCGGGGGCAGGACTGTGACTGCCCTGAGGACCTGGAGGGCGCCTCGCAGCGGCGGGTCTCAGCGCCTGGGCGTCAGCTCCCGCGGTCCGGGCCGCTGCGAGAGAGGAGCCTCAGACAGTCCGCGAGCGCGGTGCCGGTGCGGCCGGGTGTTTTAGTTCAATTGAAATGTGATTATTGGCAATTCCTGTGTAATTGCTTTGCGTGATTGTGCAGCGCGTGGCCATTTCAACAGCTCTTTACCTTTCGTGATTCAGAAGGAGTCACCTTGTCAGGCAGGAACAGGATTTCATCGCACCAGGGTGCCTTTCCCAGGAGGCAAACCCAGCCAAACCTAATAAGACATCCCGGACAACATTCCCTCTCTACATTAGTGTTTGATTCTGCGTAGCACAGTTTTTATTTTACAGCTAGCGTAGGGTGGTGCGGTCGGTGTAAAAATAAAGGCTTCGTGCACTTCAGGAATAATTGTCACCAGCAGCGACGTTTGGCAGACTCGGCCCACTGCTGGCGCGCGAGGCAGAGACCCGTTCTCTCTGAGGACCGGGGGCGGGCAGCAGACAGCCGGGCGCCTGCACGGGCTCTGTGCACAGTCCCGCCGGGCGGCCGGGCCAGGAGGCAGCAGCCCCTGGTCAGGGCTGGGTGTCCCGGACCCTGGCTGAAGCCCCGGGGGGGGGGCGGAAGAGGTGTGGGGTTCTTCCGCTGCCCCTCGGTGACGGGCCTCAGCAGGCCTACGCGCGGCCTGGTGGCGGGCGCCTGGAGGGGCGTGGCGTCGCGTGTGGGGGCAGACGCAGCGACCACGAGGAAGAGAGCGGCGGCAGCAGCGAGACCCCCGAGATGCCACCAGAGAGCCCAGAGAAGGTGAAGATTTGCGGGGGGCTGGGAGGCCTGCCCGCCTCCCGGCCCCCTGGCCCCCGTGCCTGCCTTGTACCTGGCTGCCTCACGAGAAAGATTATTAACACATTGTATGTGGGAAACGTATTTATACGTTTTACGTTGGCTGGTAGTAGAGTGCGGGACACGTATTAATACATTTTTTATAGACTAGCAGTAGAACGCGGGTAACATATAAATATGTTTATTTTTATACTTTTTTTTTCTTTTAAGATTTATTTATACAAGCTGGGGTACAGGCCAGAGGGGCGGGGCGGCGAGAGGGTTCCCCAGAGACAGAGTGGGGAGCAGAACAGGCAGATCAGAAAAACACTGCTGAGGGGAGCAGCGGGCGAGGCAGGAGAGGTCTGCTGCACCATGTGGGATTCTCCCTGGCTGGGCGTCGAACCCGCACCGCGCGCTGCCGACAGCTCCACAGCGCAGCGCTCAACCGCTGCGCCACCAGGGAGACCCTTACTTTTTTTTTAATACTTAAAAATTTAGCAAAAATGGCCCGCGCCACCTGTTAGCACGCGATAAAAACTACCCGCAAACAATGTGTTAAGAGCCCCCCAAGGCTCAGGACTCATCCTTCCCCCGTCTGCCTGAATCATGGGGAACTTGCCCTGGTGCCAGGCTGGCACAACAGCCCGCCCTTTATCAGAGCACCCCGTGCTGCTGGGGGGATGCAAATCGGCTCAACCCCATACGGGCGCTGCACGGAGGACCCTCCGGTGAGCGAAATGGACCCACCACAGCACCCGCAACCCGCCGCAGCTCTGCCCCAGGACGCAGGGCTGGCGGGCGCACGGTGCTCACGCAGCAGCCCACAGACGGGCCAAGGGGCGCGGCACAGACGCGGCGATGTCCCGCCGGAGAAAGACGCGCAGGCGGCTGCAGCACGTGGGTGGCGCTGGAGGGGAGGGGTGAGGCGAGCGAGGCGGCCGGAGGGAGAACACAGATCCTGGCGGTCCTGCTGTGCGCGGGGTACCGGGAAACTGAACAAAAGGGCAAGACAAAGTCCAAACCAGCAGCTGCCCGAGAGGTCGAAACACGGGAGGGGAGAGCAGGGCTGCGGTGACGGGCACGGGTGGCAGGAGAACTACGGGGCACAGCGATGTCGGGCGGAGAGGACAAGACCGACTGGGTCGTGGGTGGGAGTCAGGTCTGGGGCCCCCGGTCCACGGCTGCGCAAGCGCCTCTGGGGGCTCTGTGGGTGAGGGGGTTCTCGGGGGAGCTGCTCTCTTAATCCAGGGCCCAGCTACCCTGGGAGCTGCACACTGCGTCCGCATCGCAAGGGGTACGGCCAGGCAGGACCGGGAGCCGCGGGAGATGGGTGGGCAATCACAGCACCTCTGCCCGTCGTCATTTTCTAAGTGTAGCTCACTATTTTTTATTATAGTGAAATATATTTACATAAAATTGACCCCTTTAAGCATTTTAAGGGGCATTAAGTACATCCACATTTTTTGTGCAACCACCACCACTATCTACAGAACTTCATCATCTCAGATGTCCCCATCAAATAAGTCCCTTCCCCCACCCCAGCCTGGCAACCCCCTTCTATTCCGTCTCCACAGCCGGACAGCCCCAGCCCTCATGTGGGTTCAATGGCAGTTTGTCTTTCTGGGCTGGTTAACTTGCTTGCTCTGGTGGCCTCCAGGTCCACCCAGTGGCAACTGCCAGGGCTGTGCTCTTCTTTAGGGCTGCATAGTATTCCACCGCCAGTGGCCCACCTGTGGCTTGTTGATCCCTTTGCTGGTGGGTGTTTGAATTGCTCCGTCTCTGGCTCGTGTGAGTGTGCGCGACACCTTGATGAACACACATGTACAAGCATCTCGTGGAGGCCCCCCTTCCAGCTCTTTGGGGTGTGCGGATTGTTGGGTCATTTTGGTGATTCTGTGTTTAATTTTTTGAGGAAAAGTTTCTGTTCTTACACGCAGTGTTGATCTAGCACTGTGTGTTGGTTCTATCTGAAGTGTCGGTGGCCGTAACGGGGTTCCCAGGAAAAGGGGCTGTTCCAGGTTCCCTGCCCCACCCAAGGGAGGTGGAGCTGAGCAGGGAGGAGGGGAAGCTGGGGGGGAGAGGGAGGAAGAGGATGGGGGCAGGGGAGCCTGGGGAGGGCGTGGAGCAGACACGCGAAGAAGCTGCGCCGGCGTCTCGGTCCTGGGCCGCGTGAGACAGCCAGAGGGGGGCCCGCGGGAGGGGACAGCGGCAGCGCTGGTCTTGCTTTTGATTTTGCTCTTTTCCTTCCAGGCTTGTCTGGCCCCTTCTGCCCCTTTTCTGTGGTCCCCACCTGGGGGTGAATTATACTTGGGGCAGGCTCCCTGGCCTCAGAGGCCTGTTTTGGGCCAACCCCGTTTGGCTGGGCATTTACCCACGAGGAGAGGGGGCTCTTCGGGTGCTGGATTTGGAAACTATTCTTTGTCTTGTCTTTGTGGCACACTCATTGTATTAAAGTCCCTGTCCCCTGAAGTTCTTATGCACTGGATTATGTTTTTGTCTTGATGCTGCGGATGGAAGAACCTATTTATAACCAGCAGCTTTGGGGATTCTGGGGTGCCCTTCTCCCTGTCCTATAACGGTTTGGAAACAATCCCCAAGCTCGTGGATGGTTTGGGGGAAGTGCCTTATTTCAGAATAACCAGCAGGGAACAGGATGAGGGAGGGCTCCGGGCCTCCAGTGTCCTCACACGCAGCCCCTGCCTGAGGCTGCCGCCTGCATCTGGGCGTGGATGTGAGGGGAGCAGGCCAGCGGCCTGGGCTTCTTGAGGCCAGGCCGCCCTCCCGGAGGCCCGAGGAGCCGCGTGGCCCCGGAGCCCAGCGCAGGGCGGCTCCCCAGCCCCGCACTGTCCCCCACGGCGGGCAAAGGCAGAGCTGTGGCCCTGGGGCCTCAGGTGAGGCGGCCTCGTGCTGTGGTCCCACGTGCAGGCGGGAGAGGCAGAGCCGCCCCCATCTGCGTGGGCGCGGGCTGCCCTGGCGCCCGCTGTGCCCACCACGAGTCGAGAGCGAGGGGAAATTTTTAAAATTAAATCTGAAGCCACAGGATGCGCACAAGAGGGTGGTGATTATGCCCGGGAGTTTTATCAGCCGCAGCTGCTGCTCTGTTTGTTTACTTTAGGGCAGAAACGGGCCTTTGAATCCACGACCAAAATAAACAGGCGCAGCTGCGGCTCCTCGGGCAAGTGAGCAGCCCTCTCCGTGAATGCCCCACGGCGCCCCAGGGCGGGCACGGGCGAGGCCAGAGCCGGAGTCCCGCCAGGCGAGGCCGCGGGGCGCTGCGGGGCGCTGCGGGGCGCTGTGGGGCGCTGCCTTTACCAAAACTACTGACAACGCAGTTGTGGGGCCACAGAGGGCCTCCCAGAGTCCAGGTTAGCCACCGGGACCACTGAGCGGTCCGCACCCAGGCAGGCCCCCTGATGGGCGCCCATGTGAAGGCCCCGCAGGGCCCCTTGGGAAACTGGACCCAGGGACCGCGGGTTTGGGCGCAGGAAGGTGCAGTGACCTCTTCCGACCCAAGACCATTAAGCCTCTCCCATCAGTAAGTGTAAATACTCTTTATCGAATCAAGATAAAAACTACATTTTTATCAACCGGAATGCTGCAGCCAGAGCGCAGTGTGGGGGGCTCCTGCTCAGCCCTGGGGGCTTCCAGCCCCGCCCCGCCCCCGTCACAGGTTGTCTGGACTTGGGGAAGGTCTCGGATAGGAAACGTGTTTATTTCAAGGACAAGCGCAGAAAATGTCAGCAGGTGGGGCGGTGGGGAGCTGACCTGAGACGGTCCGGCAGCCCGTGTCCCCCTTTCTGTTGTAATGGGGTGCTCTCCGGGGGCGGAGCTGCTTGTGAAAACGCTAGTGTTAAAATGCCTGTTTCCAAGAGCTGCACTCCCAGCTACGATTGTTCTCGAGCTAATGACCCAGGGAAAAGCGATTTGTGTTTGCTTTTCATGCCTGCAGCACCGAGCGGCAGCCAGCAGAGGCCAACGCAGCAACCGGGCGTGCAGCCCAGGGGGCCCTGGGGGCGCTCCCGCATCCTGGAGGGGACACCGCTCCAGTGGTGGATGGCGGCGGGCTGCTTCTGCAAGGACCGCGAACAAGGCTGGTCCCGGCTACCGCCTTCCAGCTGAAGTCCGCTCCTGGGGCTCCCAGCTACCGGGGGACGCCCTGAGCCCCCCAGCGCCTCCGCGCGCTGCGGCTGGCGGGGCGGGTCTGCGGGCTCCCACTGCGGAGACGGCTCCACACCGGCTTCTCCGCTCTGGATCGGGCCACTCACCAGCACGACAGCCAGCCCACTGCCCACCCCGCCCGGTACGCCCGCCTGTTGGAGCTTTTGGACCGCGCTCCGCAGGGAGGGTTAGGTGCCCAGGCCCCTCCTTCGGGCCCACTTTCCTGCACAGGAGGGCGGCGCTGCCTCAAGGGGGCGCTCGCGGCAGGTCTGGCCGGGGGTGTCCACTCCCGGCTCAGCCTCCGCCTGGACCGGCCCCAGCCCGGATTCCTCCGCGAGCTGCCCCCCACCAGGAAGTGGGGGTTCCCGGCACCGAGCAGGATTCACACTCCTGCTGGTTAAACTCCCTGAGGAGTTTTGAAAATCACTCATCGCGGCCCCTCCAGGGTGTGTGCGGCCCGAGGGACAGTGCGGCTGGGAGGCTCGCGGGGTGCGCTGCGGGTGCCGAGCGCAGGCAGATGCGCCCTCAAAGCCGGGAGGGGGCAGGGGGAGGCAGCCACCTCAAAGACGGGGTGCCAGTGCGGGGAGGCCCTGTTGCTGAAAGGAGGCCCCCCTGCGGAAGGGGGAAGAGGCGGGCTAGAAGGGCTAATGAGCCCCGGGGAGATGAGTGTCGCAGGCGCTACCTGGGGCTCTTGGGGGCACACGACGCCTGTGAGTCCCCATCAGCGCCTTGAGCATTTTGAGTTGGCTTTGAGGGCCGGAGGGAGCCCCCTTTTCCAGCTACCTGAGAAGATCCCCGGCTCCCACCACAGCACGCACTGCCCGGGGGGCCTGGGGGGCAGAGGCTCCTGTGGGCAGGAAAGGCAAACCGCGTGGGTCGCCCCCATCACTGGACCCGGAGCATGGGGGCGCGGGTCCTGGGGGGGCAAGGGCTGTGGCCCCACGGCCAGGTGTCCAGGGGCCCCTCTGAGTCGCGATCTGGCACCCACAGCACCCCTACACCCCCAGAGGCCGCTTGTGAGGTGGGGCTGGCGGCGGATCTCAGCCGGGACTGGCCGTGGGCCCCCTTGCCAATCTGTTTGGGGCCCCCTTCCCGCCCTGGGGGCTGCCCAGGGGCGCACACTGGCCGCAGCTTCAAGGGCCACAGCAAAACCGCATATTCCAGCGGAGTAGCGTTCACGGCAGAGCACCCCTCTGAGTCCCCCCCAAAGACAACCTCGCCTTCCAGCCCCGCCTTCCCATCGAGCTAGAATAATAGCGCTGGGCGAGCTGTAAAAGCTTCCGAAGGCTGAGCGTCTTGACAAGTTAATTTAGCAGCACGGTAAGAAGTTCTCCCCGAGACAGAAGGAAGCGGCGTCTCCTGGAAGTGGCTGCCGGCGAGGGGAGGCACCATTAGGCCCGGAGAGCAGGGCGCGGAGCGTTTGCGGTTCCGCGTAATCGGCATCAATATTTCAGGAGCGAGAGGCCCCCAGCACGCCGAAGCGGAGCCGTCTCCCCCGCCCCGCCCGCGGCCAACGCCCGGCGCGGCCGTCTAAGCCGCCTCTGGGCGCCTCCCCCCCCCGCCCTTCACGTTCCGATTGTGGGGTGCGCGTGCGCATGTTTTACAAAAAGATCTTTCCTCAAGGGGAAAAAAACCACAAGGAAAATTGAAAAGCAGAGTCTTCTTGGCCTCCCCGTCGCGCCTCGGCCCGCCACCTCCCTGCTGGACAGGCTCTCCCCTCCCGGCTGGCCGTCGGCAGGGACTGGCCGCTCGCGGGCGTGAGAGCACCAGGGTGGCCGTTTCTGCCGCTTGCTTTGGTGTTTGTTTTGAAACTTCAAGTCAGTAACTCCAGGCGCTGCTCCCTGTGCCGAGCAGCGAGGAGAACGGGAGAGAAGCGAGGGGCCGTGTCCCTGCGTCACCGAGCCTCGGGCAGGAGCCGGCACCGGCAAGCAGGGGGCCCGGTGCGGCCTGGCTTCGTCTGAGGGGGACGCCAAGGAAATTAATTATATTTAACAAAGAAATGCTTCCGATGCCATTTGGTCCGGTGCCCTGAATATAAATCTCCAACTGTTTCTCACTTGAATATCTTAGTGGGGAAAAATAAAATTAAAATTGAAATACAGATGCCCCATTATTGTGTTTACGCCGCGATGGCCCGGCTGCTTGGAGGCGTGTGGCCGGCGGGCGCGTGGCCCGCTCGCGGGGGCGGGGCGTCTCCGTGAGCACCGGGACCCTGCGCATGTCCATGGGGCAGAGCCCAGACCCTCTCGGCCATTCTCCCTTCGGCTGCAGAGCGGCAGCGGCCTCGCTTCAGGGCAGGAGATCCGGCCGCTGCGACCTGCGGAACATTTCAAGGAGAAAACGCCTGCGGGTGGGACGGGAAAGCAGAGTCCCACGTTTGTGTTTGGACTCACGGCGCGCTCGCTGAGGGCCGTCCTGGTGAGGCCTCCTCCCGGCGCCCACTCAGCTGCCCGGGCGTCTCGGGCCAGCGCTGAGCCAGGGCTGCGCATGCCCAGGGGCGGACGCGACTGCCCGCCCCCTAGGAGTCCCCACTGGCCGTGGCCGGCAGGTGCTTCGGCTCCTCGTCCTCATCCGCGCAGCGGCCGGGAGCCGCGCCTCTCCGGACAGGCCCAAGCAGGGGGTGCGCCCGCCCGCTCAGGCTCGCCCCGCGCCGGCCACGCGGCCTTCCAGCCTGCGAGAACCGTGGGCCGCGCAGGGCAGGAGCCAGCTTTTTAAGTCTTCACATGGCAGCAAAGCCTGTTTGCATTTAAAAGCAAAATCACGATAAAAGGCCGGCTCGCCTGGTGGGTTCGGTCCAGACACAAGAACACGCGGCGCGGAGGCGCCGAGACAGAGCTGCGCCCCCGCCGCTCTCACTCTGTGGGCACTACGGTGTGGGCATTTTTTCCGCGTCTGAGGGTGGACACCAGCTGCCAATGAAGATGTTGATTTGAGTTTCATAAAGAGATGATGGGCTTCGGTGACGCCCACATCGGACCCTCAGGTCCCGTGAGATTTTGGGGTCTCTCGGAGTAATTTTCCTACACGTGACTGGTGACCGCGGGCAGTTCTCGTGTTTCCTGGGCCACAAAATGGTGTTCACTCAGCGCGCGCTTGTCGAGGGTCAAGAGGTGCCAGAGGCAGAGAAAATCCTGCAATGACCAGGACCCGCGGCTGCAGGCGCCGGCAGACAGCCGCGGGGCTGGGCGCGAAGGGGCCGGGGAGGGAAAGGGTCTCTACTGACCCGCCCCCGTAATTTGATTTTGTGGGGCTGCACCGTTGACCTCAAACAAAAATCAACTGATCACTATAGTAACACAACGGGTTTATTCGGAATAGCAGAGAGAGAGAGTGTGCGAAGTCTCCTGGAGACACGCCCTCCCCTCGAGCAAGAGGTGGACCCGCCGTCTGGACGCAGGGAGGCCGCGGTGACCTGCGAACTCGCCGGAGCAGACCAGGAGTTTACTGCGTGGGGTTTTTCATTGGCTGATTGGCCCACCTCTGATTGGCTGACCCGTTTCGGGCACAGGGAACCTCCTACTTGGGTGGAAAAGCCTCATCGCTTCCAGGGCGCCGTGCTGGGCCTGTCGGTGCCCATGGCGCCGGCAGGAGCCCCACGAGGCAGGATTTCTGGGTGTGACTGTCCAGCCTCTTGTCTTAGAGGGCGCTGTTGACCACCTCAGGCTTACGGAATCCTGGACACCGATGGGCGCGTGTCCGCACACCGTGGCAGGCATCTGTGACGGTTCGTCCAGAGTGACCCGCCGCGGCCCTTCTGTGTTGCTGCCGCATGGTCGCGCTGCAGCGGAGACCCTGGTCTGGTTCTTGACTCAGTTGTGGGAAGATGACCGTGCTGTCCCTAGCGCGGGGCGCGGGGCCATGGCCGCTGTGAACAGGCAGTGTCGGGGTGGGGTCCCCTCCACCCCAGTGCGTGCCCACAGGCCTGCTGACTCCCGCGGGGGTGCGTGTTCGCCGTGGGGCAGGATTGCTTTTCTGAGTAACTGTGCCCCAGCTGCGGGGAAGTGGCAGCTGCCCGCCCCGCCCGCTGCCCGGGCCTGTGTTTTAGCCGCCCCCTCCCCATTGGAAGTTTCAGCGGGACCTTGACCGGCGTTTCCCCCGTGGCCAGTGATGTGGACCAAGGCTGCTGTCCACTGTGCCCTCTGCTTCTTCTGTCCTTAGGCTGATTGTAAACCTCTCCGTTCCACATTTATTTCTGAAGCTGTAAGGCTTGGCTTTGTGCATATAGACACTTTCCTGACACGTTTGTGTGGTAGGTGTGAGGCAGGAACTTAATCTCCTCCTCCCCTGCGCTGTGCCGTGGCTGCAGTCCAGACCCAAGTCACGTGCTGTCCGGACCCACCGCCTCCCTCTTCCATTCTCAGGCCGCCGCCCCGCGGCTGAGTTCCCGAAGCTCAGAGCAGCTGTCTGGGGGGACACCCAGCCCGGCGCGCACGATAGTCACAGCCGCCCTGCCCGTTCCGGCCGCAGCCTCAGTGATTCTTAGACTTTGCCGAAGTTTGCGAGTTGAAGGTTTAAGATGCGTAGTGAGACTAACCATTTTTATAATTTTGAGTCTCTCCATCCACGGACACGGTGTTCCCTCACCGAAGGAAGATGCTCTGTCCATCCGCGCTCTGTCAAACGAGAGGGAGGCCAGCCGCACAGGGCAGGGGCCCAAGCCAAGTGCCACCGTCCTAAGGGAGGTCCGATGTCCGAGATGTAACAATGCGAAGAAAAGCCGCTTCCCAGTGAATTAAATGTGGCGCAAGTCTCCGGTCACCTGGGCCTCTGCCGTCTCTCACTAAAGTTTCGTAATTGTCTCCGCAATACACAGCTTCGTGAGGCCTGCTTCTAGGCGTCTGGGCTTTTGCAGCGGAAGTGGGTGTCCCTCCGGTTCCGAGTGTGTAGGGGGCAGCGGGGCGTGTGGCCCTGGCCGGGCCCCCTGCAGTCTCCCTGAGCTCCCGGTAGTGCTCACGGCAGGACTGCGGGGCACTGGGGGGGCCTTTTGTGGCTGGTTCTGGCTCAGCCACGTCTGGCGAAAGGAGGTGGTCCGCGGCGGCGGCGCGGCGGTTCCTCTGCGTGTGCTGAGATTTGCTTTGTGTCCGCACATGTGATGGCCAGCGTTTGTGGTTGTTCCACCTGCACCTCAGAGGGGGTTGCTAATTTAGGGGTGCAGAATTCTTTCAACCTGTGAACACTGCGATGAACTTGCTACTTTTATTCCTCGAGTCTAGTGTCAGTTATTCAGAGACAAGTGTTCGCCACCACTCTGGGTTTATACATGACAACTTTTCATTGTTTTGTTTTATACTTATTTGGTATCATTTGGTGTCATCTTGAGGTTAAATTACAGGTGCAAAAAAAGTCCGAAGTGAAACCTCTCGCAATGCCGGCGCCCCTGGCGTTCCAGCCTCTCTGCCTCGCGTCCGCCCAGCTGGTGGGCGACGCAGTAACCGCAGCTGCTCTTGGAGTTGCCCTGAGCCACCTCAGGCTCCGGTGTTCTCGTGTGCAGGCTGCTGCTTGCAAACAGCAGAGACGGTCCGTGTTCTGAGCCCATCTGACATTCTGTCTTTGTGGGCCAGTTCAGCCCATTTCCATTCATCATGTAGTGATGAGTTTGGATTTGGTTCCGTTTTAGTTTGGGCTTTCTGTTTATTTTTTAAAAAGATTTATTTATTTATGCATACAAGCTGGGGTACAGGCCAGAAGTGGGGTGGTGAGAGGGTTCACCAGAGACAGAGCGGGGAGTAGAACAGGCAGATCTACTGAAACCCACTGCTGAGGGGGCAGCGGGGAGGCAGGAGGGGTCTGCTGCGCCCTGCGGGAAGCGCCCCGGCCGGGGATCGAACTTGAGCTGCAGGGCTCTGGGCAGCTTCATAGTGCTGCGCTTCACCCGTTGCGCCACCGGGAGACCCGGGATTTCTGCAGACCGCTCTTCCTGTGCTGCTTTCTTCTTCCTTAGCATCTATTGGCCTGAGACCCCCTTCTCGCCCCTCCCTCAGCTTTGGAAGCTCTTCGTTCTAGCTCAAGTCTTTTAATGTTTTCTTTTAACAAATACTTTTCACTTAAAAGTCTAAAGTCAAACGACCAGCGGCGCCAGGACCGGCCGCAGCGCCCCTGCCCCGGAGCTCGGCTCCGCTCGCGCATCCCCATCCGCTTCGACTGCAGGGGCTTCACTGTCTTGGCCCGGGCGGGGGCAGCCTCTATAGCCCCCCACACCCCAAGCTTGCGTCAGTGCCACACACTGAGGGCGCTGTGCGCCCCCCAGCAGGCTGCTCTGAGGCACCGCAGGACCTGCTGGCCACTGGCCGTGCGCTGGGCCCCAGACTGCCCCCGACCCGGGCCCTGAGGAGGTGCTGCCCGTGCTCGGTCTGGGGACACAGCTGCAGGTGGGGCTGCGAGCCCCTGAAGCCCCCCAAGGTGGGGGGCAGGAAGCACCTCCAGGCCCTCCGGGGTGGACGTTGAGGGGAGCGTTGTGCGCACTCGCTGTGTCCATGAGGGGCGCCTGGAAGCGCAGTCAGCCGCGGGGCCCCGAGTTGGGAACTGGCCGGGTCTGCACATCAGGTGAGGGGAGAGTTCCCCGGGAGAGCTGACGTCTTCCCTTGTCACCATGATCTTTGTGGATTAAATACGCACGAGGCGGCGCTGGGCCGCCCCGCCCACCGCCCCGCCCCCACCCTCCCCGCCCC